>SJYV01021315.1:1611570-1666396 GCA_006410875.1 Neotragus pygmaeus
AAGAATTGATGCTTTTGAACTGTGGTGTTGGAGAAGACTCTTGAGAGTCGCTTGGACTCCAAGGAGATCGAACCAGTCCATTCTGAAGGAGATCAGCCCTGGGATTTCTTTGGAGGGAATGATGCTAAAGCTGAAACTCCAATACTTTGGCCACCTCATGCGAAGCGTTGACTCATTGGAAAAGACCCTGATGCTGGGAGGGATTGGGGGCAGGAGAAGAAGGGGATGACCCAGGATGAGATGGCTGGATGGCATCACCGACTCGATGGACGTGAGTTTGAGTAAACTCTGGGAGTTGGTGATGGACAGGGAGGCCTGACGTGCTGGGATTCATGGGGTGGCAAAGAGTCGGACACGACTGAGCGACTGAACTGAATTGTCCTCCTCAAAAGTGTCAAGGTTGGGGAAGCCAGGCAAGCCCCAGGAGATGTCACAGGCAAGATGGTTAACAGTACCTGGGAGCCTAAGGCAGCCCTGAACTGTGGTTCTGAATTGAGCCCTTTTGCTGCAGAGCACGTTCCTGGGGCACAGGATACACTGGAATGGGATCCAACAACAAGTGAGTGTTAACGCTGTCCACACACATCTCCTGGTTTCATCAACTGTGTGTGGTTAAGAGGGCATCACGTCTGAAACTTACTCTCAGACAGCTCAGGAACAAAAGGTGCTAATTTTGCACTTGCAACTTCTCTGGACACTTAAGATTGCTTTCAAATTAAAAAATGGATTGGAACCTTCTCAGACTATCCTATCCACATAACAACACTTCATCCCCACCTGCCCGTGTGACACCCAGGCAAAGCCTGTGCTTCAGGCTATAAATGTTCTTAGAACAACAGCCCACTTCTGAATATTACCAGCTCAGGCTGAATATTGCCTTTTACATCCACTCATTTATTTTTGTTTTGCTACTAAATAGCACCTAAACATCCTCCCTAAACAGCCTGGGGATTTTCATCAGTTGGAGGGCCAACCTTTGGAGGGAAAAGGCAATATCAGCCGTGTGTGTGTGGTAACACAGAGAGGGACCAGACCCGCAGACCACTGTGCTCAGACCTCTCCCTTCACAGGGGAGGATACAGGTGAGGATACAGGTGTAGATGCAGATGGGCAGTCAGCAGTGGCCCCCTCCCGGGCCAGCACGCTGGCCACTAAGTCTCTCTGTGTCGCTCTGGGGGAGCAAGCCCTGATCCTCGATCCTGGATCCTCTCTATGGCCCCAGGGCTATGATCTTGAGCTAAGCATGAAAGGAGAGCCAGAAGCAACCTCAAGTCCCGGAATAACCCAGGAGGGCAGGAAGGGAAACAGCTGGGAGATCGCCAAAGGGCAAAGAGAAACTGGCTACATTCTGGTGGCTTTTACTTTCAGTTACTTGTAACAGGGGTCTGTGCTCTGAGAGCTCCAGGGAGGGTGGTTCCCGGAGAGGGTGGCTCATGGTTAAGAGTCTGAGCTCTGGATTCAGGTTTCAACATAAATACAGGTCTGGTGAATAACACGCACTGGGCGCCCAGCAGGGTGGACCTCACCAGTGCACTGGGAAGGCTTTCGAATGGTTCTGGAGACTGGCCAGCGGTGCCGCAAAGGCAAACAGAGGTGTGACTGCCAATAAACCCAGTGTGACAGCGTCTGGAACTCTCCAGAGCCTGAGGGAGCAGGCATGTGGTGATGCACAGGGTGAACATTTATCTATTCCAGAGTAACATCAAAAATACCTTTAAAAATGAACACGGATGTGGAAACAGGGCAGAAAAGAGTCCCTTCTTGGAGATGAGTTCTCCTGAGAGGTCCACACCCTCAAGGGTGTGCAGACCTCAAGATGGCCCTTTGCTGGAAAGCAAGCTCCAGGCTGTCAGTCTGGCTGCAGAAAACTCTGGGAATCATGCTGGGCACCAGAGGGAGGCAGGACAGTCGGGGTGAGGAAGGGAACTCACCCTTGCCCATGTTTGCAGGAAGGAGGGAGAAAAGGCTGCGATCGGGGAAGGGGAACCCCAAGTGCTGCTGGCACTGGCCAGCCAAAAAGGAGAGAAGGAGAAACCAGCAAACACAAAATATCATGACCTTGGGGCTTCAGAACGAGCCCAGAAATCTTTGCCTGCCCAGAGTAGAGATGGCAAAGCTTCCTCCCTCCCTACAAATGCCTGGGAATTGCCAGGCAGCAGGGTGGCTAGCAGCTGGGGACACAAGCCTTCGGTCCCAAAGGAGGATCCAGGAGTCACAGCATGCTGGACAATGTGACTGCAGCAAGTGCACTTGAAAAAAAATGAAGCTCAGGCTGGTCCTTTTGTACCTGGAGAAAAGCTTATATGTCTGTTGGAAGTGGAACATTTTGCACCAAACAATATATTCTGCATACAAAATAATCAAAAAGCTGAACCAGACCACCCAAGTGCAGGTCAGGGCTCAAGGAGAAACCCAGCTAGTGTCTGACTGAGAAGCTCACTGGGCAAAATGGTGAGTTTGAGCAGGTCTCCCAAGTGATGTTCTTGCTGGCACTGCTAAATAGAAGGCGGGAGGGGACAGTTTTGTGGTTGAAATTAGACTTCCTGATTTTCTATGGCAAACAAGGTCTCCACTGGCTTGGGAATCATGCCATTATCTCTAAACACTGCTAGGTCCTGCTGAGAATTGTGGAAACACAGCCTGACCTCAAAATACTTTCATCGACATCATACTTTGCAATGTGTACTCTTGAAAGAAGGAGACTAGAATTGCCTCTAATTTGAAAGATGCAGAAAGCAAGGGGAGCAGTTAGGATGAAAACTGGCTTGGGGTAAATTATGTACATAAAGGAAGAATAAAATCGAAAGGCAAAGCCCTTTATGAGCTATCCAGCAGCTGCAACCCCCTTTCACGAGCCAAGAAAAGAATTCAAGGAATATGAACCAGTTATTAGAGGAAAGCACTACATCAGCTTTCATTAGCAAGAATGAAAAGCTGGCTGAAAAACAGAGGAAGAAACATTCAAATGGACCCTCATTAGTGCTTGGCTCAAGTTTGTAGCCTTTAAAGCTCTTCTGAGACCTAGAGGGAAAAAAAAAAAAAATTAAAAAGCAAATAGGAAGGGGAAGTACATGATCCAACTGAGGTCGTGCTTACAGAGACGGTTTATACTGATTGAAATGCATGCTCCATGCAAAGGAGGCCTGAGTAAGATTTTTTAAATATGCTTGATACATGCTTTGAGTTGAAGCACTAAAAGACAATAAAAAAGAAGAGGAAGACGGCACCACTGTCAAGATCCCAGAGACGGGAGGTGATTTTTTTTTCATGGCTTCAAGCAAGTGTATTAATATCCATAAGCCAGACTCAAAGGATACAGAGAGAACAACTTTAAAATAATCTTAATCTGTGTGGAGGATAAGGGATGGCATTTCTTTTTTAAACTTTTTAATTGCAAGATATTGGCTTTATAATATTGTGCTGGCTTCTGCCATACATCAACATGAATCAGCCACAGGTATTCATATGTCCCCTAAAGGAAGGCATCTTAATTAGGATACAGACCTGGGGTCCCTGGGTATCCAGTGGTTAAAACCCCGCACTTCCAATGCAGGGGGCACGTGTTCAATCCCTGGTGGCGGCCCTGAGTTCCCACATGCCATGTGGCATGGCCTCCCCCCGCCGCCCCCCCTGCAAAAAAGTTACAGGCCTGGTTGTTTTAAAAGAGAACAAAGAAGAGCAGCATACATAACATGAAAGTCTGATTCCCTTTCACATGAAGGAGGGCTTCTCAGGTGACTCTAGTGGTGAAGTACCTGCCGGCCAATGCAGGAGACGCAGGACACGAGGGTTCAGTCCCTGGGTCGGGAAGATCCCCTGGAGGAGGGCACAGCAACCCACTCCAGGATTCTTGCCTGGAGAATCCCATGGGCAGAGAAACCTGGTGAGCTACAGTCCATAGCATCACAAAGTGTCAGACACGACTGAAGCGACTGAGCATGCATGCACGCGCGTTTAAGTCCACATGGGTAGGCAGCCCAAGGGAGTAGGACGACTTTGGTCCCTAAATGGTCCAGGCACTCAGCACTGTGTGTCTGGCTGGAGAGGCATCCCGCCCTGCCCCCGCACCAGATCTGTCTTCCTGGCTGGAAAGGAGAGAATGGAGAAGTGTAACTCCCTTTTTCACAACCCGGAAGTTGCAATTACCTTTTATGCTCACAGCCCACTGGACACAAATTGATAGTGTGACCACATACAGCCACCAGCATCCAGAAGACTCAGACTTGAGCTGGGAAACCATGTGCTAAGACTGGATGGAGATGTCAGTGATAAAAGACAAGTAACCATCTGGGCACCCAGCTCCTTCCAATGTCTTGCTCCACTAGCCTGTAAGTGGTGCCTCTGCCACCCGCAAACGCTGCCCAGCACCGCCTGCCTCATTTGCATTCCAGGCAGTGGAGAGGGAAGAACACACAGGGCCAGCGGCTTCCTTTGAAGGATCCAATGTGGACTCGCACATGCTATGCTGGTCAATTTTGTCTGTCAGGACACAGTCTAGTGCCCACATCTGTCCGCAAGAGAGGCTGGGGAATGTCTGGGGTTTGGAGACTCTGTGAGTAATGGGAAGAATGAAAGAAAGACTATTGGGTGACGAGCTGCTTCTCAGACACAAGCAGTATAAGCTGTAATTGCTGAGAGCACGTCCCATCTTCTGAAGATACTAGCAAATTACTTTTAGTTCCTCAAAGACCAAACGCGTTTCTAATTGGGAAGGATCTTTATTAATCAGATGAGTCCATATGGCTTTCCAGCTCTAACACACTTTGTGTGTCCTTTAATAATAATAATCATTTCCTTTAGAAACAATTTGTCATTCAGATGGTATTTTCAGCGATTTTATTTGAATTAGAGAAGCTTGACTGTAAAAGGACAATGCAATCCCAGAACACTTTCCCAAACTGTGTTTTGCGTCTGTCCTGCAAGATGATTCTGGAAAACAGATGCATGAAACATCCCCCAGCTTGCCCTCGACAGTTCCGTGGAATGTTCTGCCCATTAATCCTTTGAGGCAGGAGAAATCACCCCATTTTCTAAACCCAGTGTGGGACTGACTCACTCAGTTCCCGAAGCCCTTCCAATCATGACCTTTAACCCTTCCAGTGATTACCTTTAACCCTTCCATGCTGCCGTACTTCACAGAACACACTGAGAAACACTTTCTAGGGTGGTAAAAAATGAGCAAAAAATGGTTTAAAACAATCAGCAATAGCCACAGTGCACAAACTATTGCCTGTCACAAGGTTCAAGAGGGAGCTGTCTCCAGCAAGGCCCTGAGCACTTAGGCTGAACACTCCCTCTGATGAGAGAGGACTAGGCCGAGTCATATCTAATATTAGGGATTACAGATCGTGTCTTCTATTTACCTCTACCTGTATACGGAGGAGACCTAAAGGATCATGCCTCTTGCAAGAAGAGTATCCTGGAGGCCAAGACTAAGTCTGTCCTCCACGCCAACCCCACGCCCTCCCTGGGACAGGCCGCTATCTTTATGGATGTCCTTGGGGGTGAGGAAGCGAGTGACTGTGGAGCATCCCAAGAGCAGGTGAGGTGACCAGCCACTGGTCAGGGAGATGACATCTGATCACCCCTCGTGGGGGAAGCTGCAGAGGCCAGCAACGCCAAGTGACTTGGTCACTGAGTCAGAAAGTGGCAGGAAAGGATGGGGTTCCGGACTGTTCCCCTTGCCCCCAGAGCCCATTTCTCCCCCCTCACTGAAACTTCTCACACAGGGATGGAATCCAGTGACATCCTCGACGCAGAGAGGGGCCTGGAACAAAGGCTTTGTGTCGAAACTGTTCACAGAAGCCAAACATTTCCCCCATGGCTCTTTGGATCAGAATTCAGCTCTGATGAGAAATCTTCATCTAGTCATGGGAAAATACTTATTAGAATGTTAAAGGGAAAAGCGAGATTGGAATCTAGGAATTGGTATCATTTCAAGCTTGAGAAAAGAAGTATACCACAGCATGTGTGTAGCTACAGACACAAGTAAATAGGAAGGGAATACATGATATGCTAATAATGGCTATCACGAGAGCAGGGTTATGGCTGGCTTTTGTTATCCACTGTTTTCCTCCTTCATTGAGCTTCTTTGGCCTTACAGGTCCATGTTGACCTGCGAGGCCACAGTCATCCTCAAGCCTCAGCTCCACCCTCTGGCTGTGGGGTCCTGGTGATGTCCCCGGCCCTTGCCCTGTCACCTCTGCAGGTTGCTGAGGGTGGGTGGCTCTGTAGACAGCCAGAAGGCCCTGCTGATCACATTCCCTCTTCTGTCTCCTGGAGGGAGACCCCGAATCAGACCCAGAGCTCCCTGCCCCAGCCCCCAGGTCCTGGAGGGCTCTCTGGCTATCTCCTGCCTCCTCCTGGGGCAACAGGCAGGCCTGGAGCCCAGAAGTTGCCACCAATATTCTTATGAAACTCTCTGTCCTTTGCCTACGTGTCTGCCTTGCATGGCAGAGAAACGGCTCATGGGATGATGGTGGACCTGTGCCTCCTGGTCTAATGTGTCCCTCGTAGTGCTGAGAGGTGAGCATTTGCCTGAAGGCCATCTCAACGTTCCTGCTCTTAAAAATGCCTTGGGCTTGGCTTTGTGTCCAACAGAGAATGGCACGAACGTTCTCTCCCAGGAGCCTCTGAACTGACTGAGTGAAGCCATAAGAGGAACACTTACTGTTGTTTTACGTTTTAGTGAAAGAGTAAGAAGGCCCTGAAGGGAACCAAGGGCTTCCCAGACGGGGCTAGTGGTAAAGAGCCCACCTGCTGACGCAGGAGAAGAAAGAGATGCAAGTTCGATCCTTGGGTTGGGGAAGATCCCCTGGAGCAGGACATGTCAACCCTCTTCAGTATTCTTGCCTGGAGAATCCCATGAACAGAGGAGCCCAGCAGGCTACAGTCCATGTGATCACAAAGAGTAGGACACGACTGCAGCAACTTAGCCCCCGTGCACGCAGTGAACCAAGGAAGCCTGATTGTGTGTGTGTGTTGGGGGGAAGTGTGTGCCTGTGTGCAAACACATGTACACACACATGCTCACACACACATGGACATCTCAGAGTATTGCAGAGGGTGTTCAAGGCTTTGGCGGCTCCCATGCCACAAGGCTCCAAATGCATTTAAAAAGGAACAAAAGCCAAAGCAAGGCTATTAAGCATGTGGCACATTTTAAAGGTCTGTTTTGAACAACACTCTAAACACACATGAGCTTTTCATGGGAACTCTGAATTACCTAATGGGAAGATCATGGAAAATTCTTGGTCTGCTGGGCCACACAGGCCCCAAGGCTGTGGAACCTGGGCTGTCCCCATCCCAGGAGAGGCCGGGCGCCTTGGTCAACATTCAGCAGAAGCAGGAAGAGAGTGGGGGATTTGCAGACATTCCAAGGCTGGGCATCTTCTCAGGTGTTTCCCAGCCTGGACCAACCCTTGTCTGGTTGGAGGGGAAAGGAGCGTGAGATCCAGTTGTGTGGATGATGTGGGCTTGGTCTCACAGACCACTCGAGGTCGGAATGCTCCCTTCGGATGAGTCCACCTACCGCTTGTGGCTCCAGCCCCAAGCTAGCAGCCTGGGCAGCCTGGTAGCTTGGGATATGCTTCCCGGATCCCAAAGTATGAGATCCCATCAGCTTCTCTGAGTCACAGGCTACAGCAGGGGTTCAAGTGTTCCTCAGCCCATGCTCACCAGGTCTCCCAACAGCTACCCACTGCATCCAGTTTACCCAGGAACTCAGAAGGCTTCCCAGGGGGACACACTGACAGGGCCTGGGGACAGGCCGACTGAGGGGCGGGCCGAAGGCAGGGCCCTCAAGCTGTCAGAGGGCACATCAGAATTGGTGTTCTGAGAGGATGCTTTCTGCAAGTCTGGGGCCGGGGAGGTCTGCCAGGCGGTCTGTGAGCCACCAAAGATAGGTCCTGGCCTAGGAGCTCGCTGTGAGTGACAGAGGATGGCAGCATGGTGGTAACAGACGTGAGAAAATGAAATTCACTGGGACTGAGTGTGTCCCTGCAGGCAGGGCTGCTCCCCGAGGCCGGGACCTCGAGATACCCTACAGAGCCCTTCCTTCTGCTCCTGCTCTCAGCCCCCTGGGGCCTCCATCCCATGACCTGGCAGGCAGGCTGCCCCACCTCATCCTTACCACCCCCACCCTCCCATGGACCACTCGCTGCAGATGGGCCCGCTCTCTCAATGAGCAGACCCCACCCAGCAGTCCTCCAGAAAAGGAGGCTCCCCCTGTGGGGGGCAGAGAGATGCTGGTGTGGGGGAGGGGTAGCAGGACCAGTGTGCAGGTGACAGAAAGATGCAGGATTCAGGGACCAGCCCTGAGGTTCAGGCAGGAGGCACTGCCATGTAAATGGCTCTGTGCACATTAGTTATGTGAGTGTCTACATCTTTCTGGAAAGGCATAAAGATGGAACAAAAAGTGGAAGTCAGGTAAAAAGGGTCTAGACACTTAAACATTTTGTTAAGCATTTGTTTTTTAAAAATTTGATGTTATTGCACCTGAGTGGAGCTTCTGAGCTTTGTACTGCTCAAGATTTTCATAAATAAAATTTTTTCTCACCAAAAAAAAAAAAAAAATTGAAGCTGTTTCAGAATTGCAGAAAAGTTGCCATAAGAATACAGAGAATTCCTGATGCCTTTCACCCGGAGACTCAGGTGTGAACATGGTGAGATGGTTACCATCTTTGCTCTCTTCTTCTCCTTCATCCTCTTTACCCCCAAATACTTTTCTGTGTGTCCCCTAAAAACAAGAAGTTTCTCATGCAAAATTCAAAAATTATCAGAATCAGCAAATTAAGACCTCTACGGTCATCCCCCTGACCATTATCTGTGGTTTCACTTTTTGTGGCTGCAGTTACCCAAGGTCAACCGCAGTCTAAAAATATTATTTATGAAANACAAGAAGTTTCTCATGCAAAATTCAAAAATTATCAGAATCAGCAAATTAAGACCTCTACGGTCATCCCCCTGACCATTATCTGTGGTTTCACTTTTTGTGGCTGCAGTTACCCAAGGTCAACCGCAGTCTAAAAATATTACATGGAAAATTCCAGAAGTGAACAGTTCGTGAGTTGTGAATTGCATGCCTTTCTGAGTAGCGTGATGAACTCTCGAGCTGTTGACTGTCTCACCAGGGGCATGAGTCACCCCTTTGTCCCGCATGTCCTGCCTCTCAGTCACTTAGTAGTAGACACTTAGTGATCAGATCAAAGCATTGCTGTGCTTGTCTCCAGGTGTGCTGTGCTTGTCTTTCATTTTACTTAATAATGGCCCCAAAGCACAGAAATACTGATGCCAGCAAGTCAAATATGCCAAAGACAAGCAGTCAAGTGCTTCCTGAAAAGTTAAAGTTTTTAACTTAATAAGGAAAGGGTCAAAAAAAAATCATAGGCCAAGGTTGCTAAAATTTACAGCAAGAACAAATCTTCTCTCTGTGAAATTGTGAAGAAAGAAAAGGAAATTCAAGCAAGTGTAGCTGTCACACCTCCAGCTGCAGCAGTTTATGGCCATGGATAAGTACTTAAGATGAAAAAGGTGTTAAACTTGTACAGTGAAATATTTTGCTTGACAGACGCCACATTCGATACCTTTTGTGACAACATGTTGTGCTAATTGTTTTATTAGTTACGGTTGTTGATCTGTTACTGTGCCTAATTTATAAATCAAACTTTTTCATAGGGATGCACAGAGAAGAGAAACATAGTAGATTAAGGGTTCACTATTATCCTTGGTTTCAGGCATCCATTGGGGGTTTTGGAAGGGGTTTCCCTGGTGGCTGAGATGGTAAAGAATCTGCCTGCAACAATGGAGACCCGGGTTCAATCCCTGCATAGGGAAGATCCCCCTGGAGAAAGGAATGGCTATCTACTCTAGTATTGTTACCTGGAGAACCCCATGGGCAGAGGAGCCTGGCGGGCTACAGTCCATGGGGTCGCAACACGACTGAATGACCAGCACACTATACTGCTACTTCTCTGATAGGAGGTAAGGGGCAACAGAATAAACCTATTATCTAATATACAGTCTTTTCCAGATTTCATCCGTTGTCCCAATAATGTATCAGGGTAACAGGAGCTCCCAGGTGTGCAGCCCCTTGGGCGTGGACAGCTCCCCACCTCACGTGCACCCCATGGCCTGGGCATTCCACAAGACAGCTCTCAGTCTTACAGCATGTCTTCAGTCTGAGCAGGCTGGTTTTAAGCTTGCGTCATAGGCAAATCCTGACTCTCTCAGCCCCCCAAAGCTGCCCTATTTGGCAGGCATCTTATCTAAATCTCCAGATGCTGGCTCTGTTTTGATAGAGGAATAGGACCATACCCTTGGCAGGCCCACGGCTCTGCTAATTCATCTTCGTTAAAGTAGAGCAGCTGCCCCCACTCCTGACCTTCCCAGCCAAATGTTTTCTTGTTCTCTCCTCTGCCCCTTGGTGAGGCTGCCTGAGTCACCAACAAGAGCAGTCCTGGAGCCCAGCGGTTCGGCTCTGCAACGGAGAACATTCTGAGTAATCATTAAGGATGTGTTTTTCCACATGGAGAACATCAGGCCTCGGGCACTACTGCACTCGCAAACCCAGGGGACCCTGGGTTGGGAGCGATGTGTGTGCCTCAGGACCCCCAGCCCCACGGGGAGCTCTGAGGGTCCTCAAACTCCTCAGGGCCATTCATTAAAAATAACACGGCTTCCCAGAGATCAAGGGATTGTACACAAATCTGGTTTGCATTGCCTCGAGGGGACTGCGGAAGAAGTGAGTGGATAAAAATATGAGCCTGACTCATAGCCGTGCTTGATAGGCCTGTGATCTGGGGTCAGCCGGAGCCCAGCGTGAGCTCACTGGTTTTTCATCCCCTTCTGCCCTGACCGCCCCCTCACCTCAAATCCACACCACACAACCCCCATCCACACTGGGTGTCCTGCACATGTCCTCAAGGACTGGGCTGGCCAGGCCACCAGGCACACAGTGCCACTGCAGGCCCCTCCCAGGCCGGTCCCCTCTCCTGTGGACCCTGGAAGTGTTTCTGTGCAGGTCCTCACCCGGGGACTCAGCCTTCAGACAAAGGGAGGTGGGGTGGTCTCGTGGGCTTCCGGGCACCTAGTGTCCCTGCTCTCCCCAGCCAGGCCAGCCAAGTCTCCGATCAACCCCGCTCTGCCTCCCACCAAGCTAGGAGGTGCCTCAGACTCTGAGCAGACACCAAGCAGAAGCCACTTTCCGTCTGCTCTGGAAGCAGAGGGCAGAAGAAGGCCCTGCTATCTGTGGTTGTCTAGGAAGGCTTCAGGAAGAAACCCATCTGGGGCATTAACCCATCTGTGGACCTATAAGGTGAAGGTAAGGTGAAGTTACTCAGTCGTGTCCGACTCTTTGCAACCCTGTGGACTGTAACCTACTAGGCTTCTCCTTCCATGGGATTCTCCAGGCAAGAATACTGGAGTGGATTGCCATTTCCTTCTCCAGGGGATCTTCCCGACCCAGGGATCGAACCAAGGTCTCCCGCATTGGAGGCAGACACTTTAACCTCTGAGCCACCAGGGAAGCGCCTANGGACTGGGCTGGCCAGGCCACCAGGCACACAGTGCAGCTGCAGGCCCCTCCCAGGCCGGTCCCCTCTCCTGTGGACCCTGGAAGTGTTTCTGTGCAGGTCCTCACCCGGGGACTCAGCCTTCAGACAAAGGGAGGTGGGGTGGTCTCGTGGGCTTCCGGGCACCTAGTGTCCCTGCTCTCCCCAGCCAGGCCAGCCAAGTCTCCGATCAACCCCGCTCTGCCTCCCACCAAGCTAGGAGGTGCCTCAGACTCTGAGCAGACACCAAGCAGAAGCCACTTTCCGTCTGCTCTGGAAGCAGAGGGCAGAAGAAGGCCCTGCTATCTGTGGTTGTCTAGGAAGGCTTCAGGAAGAAACCCATCTGGGGCATTAACCCATCTGTGGACCTATAAGGTGAAGGTAAGGTGAAGTCACTCAGTCGTGTCCGACTCTTTGCAACCCTGTGGACTGTAACCTACTAGGCTTCTCCTTCCATGGGATTCTCCAGGCAAGAATACTGGAGTGGATTGCCATTTCCTTCTCCAGGGGATCTTCCCGACCCAGGGATCGAACCAAGGTCTCCCGCATTGGAGGCAGACACTTTAACCTCTGAGCCACCAGGGAAGCGCCTATAAAAGGAATGAAACTGTGCCATTTGCAGAGACGTGGATGGACCTAGAGACAGAGTGAAGTAAGAAAAACAAATATCATGTTATGTCGCTTATATGCAGAATCTAGAAAAATACAGATGAACCTATTTGCAAAGCAGAGATAGAGACACAAAGAACAAACATACAGACCCCAAGGGGGAGATGGAAGTGGGGTGAACTGGGAGCCTGGGATTGACATATAGACTCTACTGATACTATGCATAAAATAGATAATTAATGGGAACCTACAGGGAACTCCACTCAGTGCTCTGTAGTGACCTAAGCGAGAAGGGTAGGGAATACAAAAAAGAGGGGATATGTGTTTACATACAACTGACTTACTTTGCTGTACAGTAGAAACTAACACAACATTGTAAAGCAAGTATACTCCAATAAAAACTTGAAAATAAATAAATAAAAATGGGTGGGCCTGAGGAGGGTCTAAAGGCATTGGGTTTGGTATAGGGGGAGCCCTCTGCGATCCCTCAGAGTCAGTGCCTGCTTTCACCCGTTAAACCTCAGCCCATATGGGTGGGCACTCCAGAGCCTCTGGACCTTGCTGTGTTAAGGACTGGTATGCTGGTCCCAGAGCAGGTCCAGGGAAAGGAAAGTTCTCAACATAAAGGAGGGAAGTCTGTGACTTTATTTAGTATGACAGTAAGGACATGTGCTCTTGTGAGCATGTGTACAAAGAATGATCAGTCCAGTGGGAGAGCATGGGAGCAAATGTGAGAGAGGGGTGGTCTGTATAAGCTTCCTAAAGGGAGGTGTTTCCTGAAGGGTAAGCCTAGACCAACTGGCTGGCAGAAGGATGCTCCGTGCCCTTGGGTCTTGACACAGCTCTGTGTCTGCTGATTGTAGACACTCAGACACTCTTTTCTATTTTTCTGGCATTGCAGTTATGACTCTCCTGTATGCCCAGCATGACACCACCGATGGAGAAGAGTTGGGGCAGAGGGGCCTGGGCAGGGGCAGAGGGGCCTGGGGCAGGAGCTGGGGGCAGTCAGGTGAGAGACCGACCAGTTCAAGACAGCATCCTCCAACATCTTATGGAGAGAGCATGGTGCAAAAAACTGTCCCTTATTAGAAAATTGCTAGAAAGCTTGTTGCTCATCCATCGTTCAATAAGAAGTTGACAGCAACCACTTCCATAGGCTGTGGCTCTATGTCACCCTGGGTTTGCAAACTGTCATTTGGACCCTTCCATCAGAACTTTCATGCCTCAGCTACTAGGCAGTTAGGGAGGGTCCAGGCCCTAGATTCCTCTGTGCAGTCAAAGAGATGGACCAGACCCTGAAGAAGGGATAAGTTTAAATAACGGGAAGAGAAGGAAGTCCAAGCAATGACTAACTGTTACAGGAGGATTTGGTGACCACCAATAAATACACGGTCAGAAGAGAGACAAGGATGAAAGACTGACAACGTCAGTGTCTGCAGGGGTTACTGGGATGCACTGTCAGATAAAGTGCCACCAGAGTCAGACCTGGCCACCAGCCCGGTGGGCATTCTTTCTACTTCGGCTCTTTACAAAACACACCTACAGCCTCCTGAGCACAGACGACCACTTTTTAATGCATAATAAAATGCTATCACAGAGACACAGCTGAATGACTTACTGAATGACGTGGCTCAAATGTTTATAATATGCTGAAATAAAAAGGAATAAGGAACTGACTTGGAAGAACTGTTTTTTGTTTGTTTGTTTTTTATAAGAGTATCTACATAAGCCACTCACACTTGGGGCTTTCCAGGAGAAAGTCTTCCAAAAGTACTGGTGGGAAATCCAGTGCCTCATTGACTCTCAGAGCACTCCATAAATGCTGGTGGCCGTCCAAATGGTGACTTTGCCTGGGATAAGCTGGAAAGACGTGGTCTCATGGTTTTAACCATTTTTACTGGTCCCACTGCCAGCCCTGTTCACATGAGCAAGATGAGGGTCAATGGTCAGCTCCTGGCTCTTTGCTCTGCAAGTTGCATGTAGATCCTTAGACAGTCTAAAGTTAGACTTAGGTGGGAGGTCAAAGGCGCTGGGGTAATTTAGCCTTGGGAAGTAAACCATATCTTCCAACAAGAACGTCTTACTGGACAGATGGTGACCAGCTGTTCCTTTCATGGAGGCAGGAGAGATGTGGGGATTAGATTTAGACAGAGACTCTTTGGATGGTGGGCTATGTTGGCATTGGAAGAGAACCGAGGGACCTGTGATCTGCACTCCGAGAGATGTAAGCCAATGACTAAGGAGTCTTCCTTCTATATACATTAATCTTGGAGGCAGACCCTAACATTTAATGGATGCTAGATAATGTCTGTTGGGAAATATTTATTTAACAGGGGATTTCAGGGTATATAGGTGTGTGTTAAACTAAGACATTTGCATGATTGTGACCGTGTACAAGATCAGTGAAGAATCCAGCACTTTCTCCTCTTCTCTCTCCAAATTGCATCTCATTTCTAGCCCGAGTGACCCACTACATGCCGATAACCCTTGCATGTTTTAATATCTTAACGAGTCCCTCTTTTCTCCTTATGACTTTGAAAAACAACCAAACAAAGCCTGGCCCTGCCTGTGGGGGTCCCTGTCTCCCACGGTGGGGGATAAGTGCTCACAGCTGCTAGAACCTTATTAACAACTTCCATTTTATAATAGCTCCTAGGGAGAAAGCACCACAATTATGACAAAAGAATATTTACAACATGTGAACTGCATCCATCTTCAAATTTAATGCTACAGCACAATTAACCACCATTCTGGGCTATTGGATGTCAGGCTTGTTTGTGATTTCTGAGCTCTATCACTAAATTTATAAATCCGGGGATGAATGCCTGTCTTAATGCATTATGAGAAACGAGATAATGAACTTGACACCCTCTGCCTAGTATCCAGTAGAGTCCTTCTTCGTTTTACCCTAATAAAAGAAGTTAAAATGGGTCATGACCTTCATAAAATCAAGTTTGTCTCAGACAACACGTCTGACCACAGGGATAGGCACGTTTGGATTCATGTCTGCTGAAAAGACCCAGCTGGGCTTGGCTGTGAATGAACCTACTTATCTGTTTCATTTCGTTTTATGGTTTTTCAACAACTGTGGAAGAAACTAACCCACTGTCATGTGATTTTTCAATAAAAATAGAAAAAAGATAAAGAGCTGAAGAAAATGATTGTTTTTTACTACTTAAAACAAAAGTATAAGTTGATGTTAGAAGAAAATAGACAGAAAAAAAGAGAAGGATTTACTGAGTATTAGAAAGCTTACAAAATAGAAAGGTCAGAGGGGGAAGGCAGGGTAAGTACATCAGGCTTGCTATAAAGATGGAAAGCTCACAATTTTAAAGGCTCAAAATGTCACTTTATAGTTCATATCTTAAAACTATATGCTCCATTTGTGGTTGTAGCTCTTTAGTTATTAAGCTGTGTCTGACTGTTTTCGACCTACCAGGCTCCTCTGTCCATGGGGATTTCCCTAGCAAGAATACTTGAGTGGGTGCAGGGGATCCTCGTGACCAAGGGATAGAACCTGAATCTCCTACATTAGCGGGTGGATTGTTTACCACCGAGCCACCAGGGGAGTCTATATATTCTGTTAGATCACTCAGTATCTTACTTGTTGAGCTTAGTGCAATATTTCCTTGTAATAAATGCTTTTTTTTTTTTTTTCTTTTGCCTGTATCCAAGAACTCAGGGAAAACCTATGACTTGATCTAAAAAATTTTCTACTGAAATCTATGACAAAGGAATCTCTGACAAAGAAGTTTCTCACAATTCTATGACTACAAGTGTATCTTTTGGAAGGATCAGCTGCGCTGTATTCTCTTACCAGCTTTGGGAATTTCAAAATGATTCTACAGTAGAAAGAAAATAGAGAAACACCCTTCTGAGCTACAATTTGTCTTTTTGAAGCTTCAGATTTTGGAAATATATCTCTGATAAACTCAATATAAATAGACCAATGTCACTTCCCACATGGTGGGCTGGTGGTAAAGAACCCGTCTGCCAATGCAGGAGACATGGGTTTAATCCCTGAGTTGGGAAGATCCCCTGGAGGAGGGCGTGCAACCCACTCCAGTATTCTTGCCTGAAGAATCCTATGAACAGAGGACCCCAATAGGCTATAGTCCATAGGGTTGCAAAGATTCAGAGAGGACTGAAGCAACTTAGCATACCTACACATTTAGCAGTTTACCTGAAAGCAAAAATGCCAATCAATACTTTGCAAATTATGTCTATGTTATATTAGCTTTGGGTTTATTGTTTGCTGCTATTTATCCACACATAAACCAGAAGCACTTCTCTTTCTGAAGGCAGCTTACCACTGGGTTTAGTGATAAAAGACCCACAGCAGTTGTGGTCCAGCTTCAGAGACGAGTCCAACCATCTTTTCTCAAGTGTCCTGTCACGTTATCATCAGCTGACTGGCTATTTCTAGCTTTAAATCACATAAACCTAAGACTTTATTCTCCAGCTTTTAATGACATAAAGATATTTTCAATTCTGAAAGAGATAAACAAAGACTTGTAATTTGGCTTCCCTAAGAAATAAACATGCATTTCTCCATCACTGCGGAGCCCTACAGAGCTTAAAGCATGAGCGAATAATAACAATTATATTAAGATTATAAAATCAAGAGGGAAGCAGCTCAAAATTTTACTTGACTGAGTGATTTGTGTCTTTATGGGTGGGATTCTTAAGAACATCTTAACACCAGATGTTCTTGGTGTTGATAAAACTGGTGTTTATTTTGACTTGACCCTTCCCTAGGGGCTGCGCTCTGAGAATCAGCAGGATTTTGTTTAAACTCAACACTTTACCCATTCAGAATGCAGACCGGGGGCTGTTTTTCCTTTTCTCTTTGTCTAGTGACTAGAAAGTCATTTCTGGGTCTCTGTAGGTCTTGTTTTTGAGAAGACACACACAGACTAACTGGAGAGCAGGGAACACACTATCAACAGGGAGATTCATTTCTTTGAAAATGCTCAACTAAAGTACCAAGTCTCCTGAGAGAAATAACCTTTAAACATCAAATAAGCAATTTATAGAAGTCAGAAGCCACACCCAAAAGGGCCAGAACTCTGGTTTTAATGGAGAATGCCCGGAGACTTCAAAATGGACCATTGCCCAGAAGGATAATATGTCTTGTGTTCATGGCAACATGATCAACTGACTTTTCCAAACCTTCGTAAAATGGTGGAAAGTGGCTTTTCCAATGTAAACCCCAGTGCGATCTTTATTTACTCAACCACCAGTGGAGCCACAGAAGGGATTTTGGACAAAGAGCCATTTCTTGCTATGATTACCCAGAAATGGAAAACACTGCTTTTTTAATACAAGATGTGGTCTGTTTTATGATCCCACCTTCCATTGAAATTCCTTCCAGTCCATGTCGGTGTTCAGACATAGAATGAAGGGGAATGTCCACCTACGGACGGTTCTTGGTGGAACTAAGGACACTGGGCCTGACAGTTTATTTGCAGCAGCCTCTGGTAGCTCAGATGGCAAAGAATCTGCCTGCAGTACAGGAGACCCAGTTCGACCCCTGGGTCAGGAGGATTCCCGGGAGAAGGGAATAGCTACCCACTCTGGTAATCTGGAGAATTCCATGGACAAAGGAGCCAGGCAGGCTGCAGTCCATGGAATCACAAAGAGCTGGACACGACTGAGCGATTAACACTGCAATAACCACATGCTTACATTTGAAGGCTGATTCCCTGAGAAGCCCGCTGACAGCAGCAGCGTCTCCGGGCTTCTGAGGAGTGAGACACACAGCCAGTCGGAAGATGCTTCCTTTCTCCACCAGGCTCACCTCCCCCAGCATTTCCGTCACACACGGGCGACTCTCTGACTCTCCAGCTCCCTCCTCAGTTTCCTCCTGCCTCTTCCCACCACCCCTCTCCTCCTGGTCTTTCTTTTCTCTCCCCTACACCACTACCTAGAAGAAGAAGAAGCACAGGCCTGGCTCCAAGGAGGACACAGATGTCTAGTGGGAAGCAGGAACCTCCTCTTCTGGCACATGCCCGCAGATTGGGGAGATGAGATCAGTCCCTGACCATCCCCAGGACGTTTGGATGGGTTCTGTGGTGACTCTGAGATGAGACCTAGAGACCCAAACACAACCAGATGCCAGAGGGGCCCTAACAGGAGGTCAGGAGCCTGGGGGATGGTGTCATTTCAAGTGATGCTCCTCTTAACAGTTCAGCTAGTTTCATAAACATAGCCACCCCGTCTCACACAGAGACTCGGCCTTAGGTGCAGTGTCCACAAGAGAGAAGTAATTCCCTTCCAAGCAAAACACAAGAGAAAGACTTGTGGTTTCAGCTCCGATGTGTAGAGCTTGGGAGTTGTGACTCCAATGCTTACAACAAGAAAATAACCTGAACTAACAGAAAGGCACTGATAGAGACTTCCCCGGTGGTCCAGGGTTCCGTGCTCCCTACACAGAGGCCTGTGTTCCATCCCTGCTCAGGGAACTAAGATCCCACATGTCACACTGTGTGTCCAAAACTGGAAAAGAAGAAGAAGACTAAAGAACTAAGAAAAGCATTGACATTTCACCAGACCCACCAGAGAACCACGGTCACTGGGTAAACCTGCCACCTCAAATCAGGAGGGACAAGCACAAGCAGAGAGCGTCTCACCAGGAGGGTCACAGAGGGGTCTGCATGCCTGGAGCCAAGCTGCTGGAGCTGCAAACTGGTGGGAACATTTAAATGGTAATTTGGGTGAACTGCGGAAACCTGATTGTGGGCCAGTGTGAGAGTGTGAAGCCTCTGGGGGCGGCAGTCTGAGTGAGGGGACCCCAGAGTTTCATGGGTTTTACCTCTAGGAACCCCACCGGACTCTTAAAGACAGAGAGAAACAAAAATCCCTCTTTCTATCAGGGAGCAGGAAAAGAGTGAGCAAGTTGAAATAGACCAGAGTCTTTTCCATAACAAAGACCAACTCAACAGGACAGTGCTTTATGAGAGCTTTATCTGATCTGGGGGAAGGGAAATTACCCACCTCCACCCCCTGCTACCTTTCTTGTCTCACTTAGGGAGAAAAACCAACTGGGAGAGTCCGCTGACTGTATGCCACGTGTAGAATAGACAGCTAGTGGGAATTTGCTGTGTCGCACAGGGCGCTCAGCTCAGGGCTCTGTGACGACAGAGGGGTGGGATGGGGGGGCGGGGATATATGCACACATGTGGTTGGTTCACTTCATTGTACAGGAGAAATTAACACAGTCTTGTGAAGCAATTATACTCCAGTAAAAAAAGAGAAACCCTTATGAAGTCACAATCCAGAGGCACAGACCCACTAAAAGGCTGAGACCTAATCCCCCCTCCCACAGTTTACAGGTCTCCAGCAAGATCACCTGAAGAGCTGCATGGTTCAGATTCTATTTAAAACAAGCTCCTAGAGAAACCCAAAGACAAAAGAAAGAAACAGGGATATTCAATTAATTTAAGGCCAAAGACATCCACAGCTACACAAAACATTAAACATAACACAATCCTAGCTAGATGTAAATACAATTTCATTCGAAAAGCCTTTTAACTCAGTTTTTACTAGCTGATGCATTATATCTCTCATTCAATAGAAGATTACAAGGCATGCTGAAAGTCCAAAAGAAACAGCCTAAAGAGAGAAAGTAAGTATGGCATCACACATGGCATCAAATTTGAAATAATCAAACCAGAGAATTTAAAATAACCATGATTAATTTGTTAAGGGGTCTAATGGAAAGAGTAAACAACTTAAAGGACAGATGGGAAAAGTAAGCAGAGAGATGAAAACTCAGAAAGAATCTAACAAAAATGCTGGAAATCACAAATGAGGTAACAGAATGAAGACTGATTTTGATGAGCGCCTCTGTAGACTAGATGTGACTGAGGATAGAATCAGTGAACTTGAAAATTTGTTGTTTAGTCCTTAAGTCATGTCTGACTCTTTTGTGACCTCATGGACTGTAGACTCCCAGCCTCCTCTGACCGTGGGATTTCCCAGGCAAGAATACTGGAGTGGGTTGCCATTTCCTTCTCCAGGGGATCTTCCCGACCCCAGGGATCAAACCTGCATCTACTGTACTACAGGCCGATTTTTTTTTTTTTTTNCCTCATGGACTGTAGACTCCCAGCCTCCTCTGACCGTGGGATTTCCCAGGCAAGAATACTGGAGTGGGTTGCCATTTCCTTCTCCAGGGGATCTTCCCGACCCCAGGGATCAAACCTGCATCTACTGTACTACAGGCCGATTTTTTTTTTTTTTTTAACCACTGAGCCAGTAGGAAAGCCCTGAACTTGAGGTACTTCGGGGGAAATTCCCACACCGAACTGTTACATGTGTGATTGGAATACCAGAAGAAGAAAGAGAGAACAGATTAGAAGAATATTTGAAGTATCATGAGTGAGAAGCTTCTGAAATTAGTGACAGACAGGAAACTACTCCCAGGGCCAACCTGTCTTTGGACCAGAGCCTCATGGCCCATAGACTCTGGGGGAATGATGGCTTTAGAGTTTGTTTAATGATCCTAGCAAGGCTTCATAGCATGTGGATTTTCAAAGCACGCATCACTGTCCCCAATGTTCACCATAATGGTTGTATCCAGAGGGAATAATTGCTTATGATTCTGAATGATGAAACCATTTCCTTCACTCTTAAATACTCTTTAAACAAAATTGCTGCACTCAACAGTAAATACTATCCAAAACTCATCCCATTAAATCTCATTACCTGAGAATGAATACCACTGTCTAATGGACCAAAGGATTCAATTAAATGAAAGTTAGGCAGAGGCTTGGAATCTGTACAAGCAGCATCCAAAATGCCTGCAGCATTTGGAAAATCATATAATTGAAATTGTACGTGGCCTCAGATGGTCATAGCTCACAAAGAGACCCTGGAATTTGCAGCAAATGGCTTTGCTGGACATCCAAGTACTTTTCCCGTTTGTAGGATGTTCTCTGTCTCCCAGGACTGCCCCCACCTTCCTTTCCTGTCATCAGCACTCACCTGTCCTGGGTCCTCACCCCTAAGGGAACTGGCAACATTTTCACTATCTGTACTATGAATTCAGGGGTCATTGCCTTCTGTATGCCATTCTAGAATTTTTCCGTGCGTCTGAATCACCCCTCATAAAGCAGAGAGGTACCCTATGTTTAAGCAAGGATCAAGTCCTTAATACAACAGACTCTCAATTACGTTATTTTAAAAAGCAAAATACTCTTTGATTAAGACACACTAACCTGAAGTGACTCCATTAAGACCATCTGGGATCAGCAGAGGAGAATTTTCTAAAAGGGAGAAAAGAAAATGGGGGGCCATGTCAAAATTGTGAGTGTAGGAATATTAGTATCGGACACCATGGCACATGCTTTGAAGGCAGCTTTACAAAAACACTACAAGTATTGGTAACACGGTGGAGAAGTTGACAATGATGTCACCTTCACCTAATGTCAGTGATATTTGTGAAGATTTGGAAAGGTCATTTCACATTCATTTTGAAGCTACAAGCGAAATTACCCAGAAATTGTGCTCTTGGACCTGTCTTCCAGAGAAATGAAAAACTATTCACAGAGGAACTTGTACACAAATAATAATAGCTCCAGGGACTTTCCTGTGTCCAGTGGTTATGACTTCACCTTCTAATGCAGCGAGTGCAGGTTCCATTCTTGGTTGGGGAGCTAAGATCCCACATGCCTCAAGTTCAAAAAACCAAAACATAAAACAAAAGCAATATAATGACAAACTCAGTAAAGACTTTAAAAATGGTCCACATTAAAGAAATATTAAATAAAAAGAATAGCTCCAAACTAAAAATTACCCAATTATCCTTTGGCAGGACAGGTAAATAGACTGTGGGACATGCATGCCAGGGAGAACGGCTCAGCAAGAAAGAAACAGACCAGTGATGTCCCCACAGCCTGATGGATCACAAGGAAATTACATGTAGCAAAAGCAGTCAGTCTCCAGGCTTATGTGCCGCCAGTGTCCACCTGTGGGACACTTGTGTAAGAGCAGAGTATAGAGATGGAGAGCAGACTGGTGCCTGCCAGGGCGTAGGGACGAGAGTGTGCTTATTCACGGTGTGGCCAGAGAGCCTGCTGGTGGGAGCAGAAGTGAGCGTCTTGATGCGATGATGGTTACATGAGGAGGTTACACGTGATAAATCTGCATGCAGCTACATATGTGTGCACACACAGACACACACACAGGAGTGCAGGTGAAACCTGAGTAAGCTCTGTGCATGGTACGATCATCAGTTTCCTGGGGTGGCTTTTCTCTGCAGCTGCTTAAGCATCACTATCAGGAGAGGATGGGAGTGTGCATATCTTTGCACCTTCCTGCAAATCTATATTTGTTTCAAATTAAAAAAATTTTAAAAATCATTTCATGAACAATGGGCATTCATGTTTTAAATAATACGTGACTTTAAATGTGTATCTGTAATGCAATTACTGAATATAATATTTCGAGTGTATATTTTGACTGTTTTATCCACATCCACAATAATTAAGTAGTTGTCAAAAATGTCTCTTTAAAATATCTTTCCACAATGACGATGGAATCATCTGACATTGGGGATGGCCTCAGATCTGACACAAACAGTTTGAGCTCCTCCTTGGTGCCCATGGCCCCCTGGCTCAATCCTATCAATATAGGAAAGCTGTCTATCAGTATCTCCCTCCACTAGCTTCGAAGTTCCCAGAGGTCAGAACCACAGCCAGGATGTGGGCAGAGCCGGCTTGACTCACCTGTTCCTTCTCTTTCCCTTGCTGCCTCTCTCATCGTCATTCGTCAAGGTGTGGGCTCACTCATTCATTCAACAAGTGTGATGCCCCACCGCCCTCACTAGGCACTGTGTGCTAGGGGCTGGGTGTACAGAGGAGCCCAGCAGGTAAGATCCATACTCTCTGAAGCTGGCATCCATGTAGAGGAGAAAAAAAAATTAAAACACGAAGGTAGATAAATGAATGAGGAAAGTCACTGGAACCGTGGTTAGCGCACAGTGATAGAAGCAGAGGACAGAGAGGAAGACATGTGACAGGAGGGGTACGGAGGCCACTTTCGGTCAGAAGATCAGAGAAGGCCTCTCCTGCTTGGTCCACAGAGCCTAAGCCAGGCAGTTGGAGGGGTCATCGGGGAAGCGAGGGATGGGGGGCATTCCAGAGGAAGCAAACAGCAGGTGCAAAGGCCCCGGGGTAGGAAAAGGCCAGGGTCTGTCGAGGCAGGAAGCCATGGTCATGAGAGAATTGTGGCCACGGCTCCTTGTGGGAGGGACGTGGTGGGAGCAAGACAGCAACTTTAGGACCTAGAAGCTGGCCCAGAAGAGGAGATCTCGGAGGTTCCTGCTGTGCTGACTCCTATGTGATACCAGTCGTTCATTTTCAGAATCACATCCTGAATTTTGAGAAAACTGAAAGAACATTTTAAGGTTCAAAATCCAACCTGCTGAGAGCATGTGTTCTACTCCAGACCTTCCAGAAACTTGCAGCTCTCTCTGGCCTAGTTCAAGGCTGAAAGGTGCAAAGCTGTGTTGAAGCTGAATCCCAAGTCTCCAAATCCTCTCTCTGGGGGGCCCTGGGTGGGTGGCTGAATGTGTGGGAGCCACCCACCCTATACAAACCCTATACAAACTTCTTGGTCCAGCTTAATCCTGCAGGTCTTAGGTTCTTCTGCTAGCTTCACTCCCTCACCAGAGCCTTCCACTCCTCCCAGCACACCTTCCAGCCCAGTTTAGACGAGTGTCCTTCGCATTACGTGTAAGTAGCATGTGTGAGTACTCAGTCACTCAGTCGTGTCCAACTCTTTCTGATCCCAGGGACTGTAGCCCTCTGGGCTCCTCTGTCCATGGGATTTACCAGGATACTGGAGTGGGTTGCCATTTTCTTCTCCAGGGGATATTCCCAACCCAGGGATCGAACGCACATCTCCTGTATTGGCAGGGGATTCTTTACCACTGAGACACTTGGGAAGTCCCATGTAAGTAGCAGCAGTACTAATATTTGCTCCCGCTACAGGGGAAGCTTCATGGGAGCAAGAGTTTCTCCTGTCTTGTTCTCTGCTGTGTCCCCAGGGCCCAAGGATCCCAAGCTCAGAGTGGGAACATAGTGAAATATGTGCTGAATGAGCTAATACAGAGTGGCTTGAGGGGACTTTGCTGGTGACTCCACCTTCTAATGTGAGGGAGGCGGGATCGATCCCTGGTTAGGGAGCTAAGATCCCACATGCCGCAGGGCACCTAAGCTTGTGCAACGCAACAAGAGAGGCCCTGTGCTGCAAAGAAGACCCAGCATGGCCAAAATTTTTAAAATTAAAAAAAATGAAGAGTTATAAAAAAAACAATGTATTGAGGATTGTGGGGTCTAGAGTCCTGCCCATTCTCTGTCTCTGTCAGCCTCAGTGACCCATGTGATAACCAAGCTAAGGATGGGAAGGGGTGGGGGTCACCCTGGGGGACCGTGAGCTCTAAGTCATGTTACAGAGGACCTGCAAACCTCCAGCAGGCTCAGAGCTGTAGCTCCTGGTCTTGTCTGAACACACAGAATCCAAAATGTGTCCATGGCCTCGAGGGCTCAGGTTCTTGTCAATTACTACACGTATGGCAATTTGTCTAAACTGCTGGGCCACATGGATAGACTGCTGCCCTCCTGGCCTGCTCTTGGCATTTGTTAGCAGGAAGTTTGGACTGGCTGGTGACGAACAGGCAGCTGTCCCAGGGGATACACGGCAGGCAGCTCTACGGCTGAGGCCCACCCAGAGGTGCTACTGGGTCAGGGGCTAGAGTCAGTAAACTCATGTTCTCCCATAGAAAGTACAGCTTAGGAGGCAATGGGTAAAGGAAAACCATCTCTCCACTCACAACACTTCTGACACCTGAAGCTGGGTTTCCTGTACCAGTTTCCTAACTCTCTGCAGACACCAACTGGGGGTCCTACAATTTAGCTCAATTCTGACAGTGGAGTTAACACAGACCCTACAGATGGAGGACTCAGCCCCACAGGACTGCTCCCTAAGTCCGGAGGCCAAGCACAAGACTGGATCCCCAGGTTACCAACACCTCTGTTCTTCATGGCTACAAATCAGGGGTTCCCAGATCCCCCTGAAGAGTTTTGATAATTGACTAGAACTGCTCAGAGAACTTAGGGAGGTCCTCTACTTAACTGTTATCAGGTTGCTATAAAGGATATTATAAAGTATACAAATAAACAGTCAGATGAAGAGGTACATTGAGTAAGGTCCAGAAGGGTCCCCAACACAGGAGCTGTGGAGTTAGGAGTGCACATTGGTGCTTTCACCAAACAGAAGCTCTCTGAGCCCTCCCATGCAGTGTCTTTATGGAGGTTCGTTAGAGAGGCATATTTGATGAAATCACTGACCACTGACTCAATCCCCTGTCTCCCTCTCTTCCCAGAAGGTTGGGGGTGGAGCTGAGAGTTCCAACCCTCTAATTGCAGTCTGCTTCCTCTGACAACCAGCCCCCATCCTGAAGCCTTTGTGGGACCCACCAGGAGCAACCTCACTAGAATAACTCAGATGGGGTTGAAACGGGCTTATTAGGAATAACAAAAGATATCCCTCACATCCCCACCCCCATCATTTAGAAAATTCGTAGAGTTTTTAGAGCTCTTGGCCCAGGAACTGGGGAAAAGACCAACTATAAATGTCTCTCTCCATCCCAAAACCCCAGTGGGAGTGAGTGAGCCCAGACTTTCAGTTTTCAAGGAACAACCGCCTGGAAGTAGCTTAAGTCAAAAAGGCAGATGTTTGTCTCACAACCCAAGGCCCACATCTAATAAAGGATCCAGTCCAGAGGCAGGACTGGCAGGACCCTTCACTCTGGGCATCTCACTTACTCTCTGTGATCTAGAGACCTTGGTGGGCCTGAGGCTGTGATCCCTGTTCCTCCATCCACCATCACCCAGATTGAAGGGGAGCCTGAGTCCAGCCCAGAACTCCCAGAACAGACCTTTGGTTGGAGGAGCTGAGTGAAAGTCCACGTAGAGTGCAGTGAACCATGACTGGGGTGAGAGGTTATAATGAGTAAAACACAAGGCTGTGGAAACTGGATGTTAGCAGAGGGTCAATGCACCAGGGCTGAGCTGGGCAGATACCCCAAGAGAACCTACAGGATTGCCCACGGATTTGATATGAAGAGTCTCTACTGAACCACTACTAGGATACAGAGGAGTGGGAAACGCAGAGTGAGGAAGCGAGCATTTTTGCTACATCTCTGGTTCATTTTGCCCTACATCATGGGCGCATGAGCCGTGGTACAAGCCTGGAGGCCCCTCTGCTAAGAAGCTGCATTGTCTGGTATTCTGACAAATGCTAAACATTCTACTGGGGCCCCAAAATTAGTAACAGTGACATCACCACCATGGCTTTTTCATTACCTATCCTAGCATGGAAGCTATTTGTCATGTCTTAAGTAATTCCAAAGTAATCAAAACAAGATACAATTAGTTCGAAAACCCATGTGTTTCTCTGCTAAGAATGATGTAAGGGGATGAAAGGGGGCAAAATGAGAGTTCCTTAGGTCGGGGGGCTTTTACGAGTAGAGAATATCCGTCATTGCCAATTTTATTTCTGTTTTATTTGCCCATAAATTAGGTGTCATATCCAAATAAACCTTGCCAAGACCAATGTCAAGGAGTTTCCCCTTATGTTTCCCCCCAAGAATTTTACAGTTTCACTTGAGGCTTAAGTCTGTAATCCATTTAAGTTAATTTTTATAAGTGGGGTAAGAATAGGAGTCTGGTTTTATTCTTCTGCCTGTGGTTATTCCATTTTCCCAACACCATTTATTGAAAAAATTGTATTTTCCCCTTGAGTTTTCTTGACTCCCTTGTCAAAGATTAATTGGCTGTATATGCAAAGATCTATTTCTGCTTTTTTAGTTCTGTTCCATTGGCCTATGCATGTATTTTATTAGTCTTTTCAATAAATAATGTTAGAAAACAATTTTTTGGATATGATACCCAAAGCACATGGAACAAAAGCAAAAATAATTGGGACTAATTTAAACTAAAAAGCTTCTGCACAGCTAAATAAATAATCAATAAAATGAAAAGGCAACTTAAACAATATGAGATAATATTTGCGGATCAAATATCCCATAAGGGATTAGTAGCCAAAATATATAAAGAGCTCCTATAATTCAATAGCAAACAAACAATTCAATTTTTTAAAAGGCAGAAGAAACAAATAGGCATTTCTCCAAAAAAGACACACAAATGGCCAATAGGTGCTTGGAGCAACTTCTCTTGCTGTGGTGTGGAGGCAGCATACACACTGGAGGCAGATTGTTTATCATTTTTGGATCATAAAAGCAGATCAATCCTGACTTAACCCTTTCAATACACAAAAGGCCCAGCAAGGTCTGCCTATGCACAGGTCCAGAGGGTTTCTGGCAAGATCCATCCACAGGAAGGGGCCACAGTGTATGTGCCTGGCTGTGAAACTGTGTCCTGAGCTCCTGCAAGGAGGAGCCCCATTTCCTGAAACAGCCCATCCCCATTATGACCTGAAGGAAGAGGATGTGATCAACATCCTCTTTGAAGAGGATGGAAACTGGCCCTGCCCCCTGTGTTCACACACCTTCTCCTACTCAACAGGGAAGAGTGGGAGTCCCCCCAGCCTTGCTTACCATTGGGTCGATGAAGGTGGACATTGACTGGGCAACCTTCTCCCTGTAAGGAGAATTCCAGGACTTACAAAATAAGTATAAAAATTATATTTCAGGACAAATACACTCTGGTTGTTCTGATGCTCTTAGTGGGTTGATTTTAGAAAATTTCCTGAATTTTCTCTCACACCTGAGGCAAACCTACCATAAAAAAATCTCAGCAGAAATGTGGTCAAAGAACATCTTCAAATGGGCCTGGATGAGCTGTAAATGCTCAGTTGAAAGAATGTGGATTCACAGATAAGTTAGGATTGAAGTGGCTCTGATTTTTGTTTCATTTGTTCACCAACAGCCTTTGATCATTAATTAACAAAAAACATGTTAATAATGATATTTGATCAAACCAGTCAATCCTAAAGGAAATCAACCCTGAATATTCATTGGAAGGACTGATGCTGAAGCTGAAGGTCCAAGACTTTGGGAACCTGATGCAAAGAGCCAACTCATTGGAAAAGAACATGATGCTGGGAAAGATTGGAGGCAGAGGGAGAAGGGGGCGACAGGGGAAAAGATGGTTGGATGGCATCACTGAAAGTTTAGGCAAACTCCAGGAGATGGTAAAGGACAGGGAAGCCAAGCATGCTGTAGTCAACAGGGTCACAAAGAGTCAGACATGACTTAGTGATGAAACAACAACAAACTACTCATCCTTCCTAAAAAGTTTACACCCTGTCACCTCTGGGGATAACCTCTGGGAGAGGGCGAGGGTGGGATGATTTGGGAGAATGGCATTGAAACATGTATACTATCATGTAAGAAACGAAGCACCAGCCTATGTTCGATACAGGATACAGGATGCTTGGGGCTGGTACACGGGGATGATCCAGAGAGATGATATGGGGTGGGAGGAGGGAGAGGGATTCAGGATTGGGAGCTCGTATACACCTGTGGCAGATTCATGTCAATGTATGGCAAAACCAATACAGCATTATAAAGTAAAATAAAGTAAAAATAAAATAAAAATAATAAAAATAAAGAAATCACTGAAAAAAAAGAGAAAGCATTATCAAAAGTATAAGTTTCTTTATCATATTTTGTGGGAAGATTTCTATGAATATATCTTTATTAATATATGATATTATATAATATGAATCATCTGCCCTAATATGTTTTTAATGTCACTGAAATAGACAAATTCTATTTTTAAAAAGTACATATACAAAAAAATAAAATAAAACATACTTCAAAAGCAGGGATTAGTGTTGAGCACAGAATTTTCTTTACAAAGTCCTGAGTACCATTTTCTCACAATGCCAAGCTCTCCGATACCATTCCTTTTTCTTCACAAGGGTCAAGCCCATCCGTTACATCTCTAGTTGTGGGCAGCAGTGGAGCTCCAGGTGAGCTGTTGATCCTTGAGGACCATCACCAGGGCACAGAACATCACGCTGTGTCCTGCAGCTAAGGCAGCAATTCAGGCCAGCCTCAAGAACTTTATTCAGTCAATTTTACTTCAGCTTTCAACTCTACTGTGAGAATATATAACCTCCTACATGGAAACAGCCCCATCTGTGACCATGCACGCGTGTGGATGCTGTGTGCTTGGTCACTCAGTCATGTCTGACTCTGTGTGACTCCATGGACCATAGCCCACCAGGCTCCTCTGTCCACGAGATTGACCAGGCAAGAATACTGGAACAGGTAACCATTCCCTTCTCCAGGGGATCTTCCCAACCCAGGGATCCAACCCAGGTCTCCTGCATTGCAGGCAGATGCTTTACTGTCTGAGCCACCAAGGAAGCCCCCAGTGTGACTGTTAGTATTTAAATCCCAGGAAACACATGTCCAGTGCTGAAGGCCCTGCTTCTGTGATGAGCCTTCCAATGCTGTGATAATTAAAGGTTCCTGCCAGAGGTGCAGTCACCCAGGGCCCATGACGCCTTTTCCTGGATACCCTTGACCAGGAGACACACACACCAGGCAGGAATCAGGCTCCACGGCCCCAGGCTCCTTCCACAGTTCAGCTTCCTGGCGCCTGCATGAAGAGTTCAAGTGAAAATCACTATTGTCCCTTCTAATTAGGCAAAAATCCCGGACATGACTAGGCCTTGAAAAGAAAGAGATTCTGCATGAACTTCTGCTTACCTGTTTTTGTCCAGTCTGGACATGAGGGTCTTTGTTATAATGCTCAGGAGAGGAAAAAACAAGTCATGTGTTTTTTATCTTGGAATATTTTGAAATAGTAGAACTTTTAATAGAGCATTCCTGAACCTGAACTATGCAAAGAAAACTCTTGTGTTTCTTTGATTCCAGCACACACCTTTCCCCCTGTATGCTTTACATTCCTGAAATTGGGATGCTATCAAAGTTTACATTTCATGAAAGCAAACCAAAAAATTCCTGCTGTTGAGTTGATTTTTATCTTCCATTTTGAGCTTCTGAATTATGGGAGTGTGGCATGTGTTTTTCACTATATGATAAATTAAACTGTAAATACCTACAAGAAACATGGAAGTTTTGTTTTTGTTTTTGTTTTTCTGACAGGTTCTGTCACCAGGTCGCAGTTCAGTTCTTCCTTGGTGGGGAAAGTTTCCTGTCCTCCATCACCCTACCTTCCCCTGATTCCCAGTTCTTCTCTTCTTCCTGTCTGTATTTCTTGGCCCAATCTGATCTCCTCTGGGCTATCTCATTGCTGTTTTAAGATACTCAAACATTCCCTCAATGTTCCCTATAAGAAAATACACTTTTTTCAACCACCTCTTTCAGTGGTTTGCTACTGCCTAAAGCCCTCAAAACTCTAGCTGCTGGCAGATGTTTCTAGAATTGGCTCTGAGGGCTCTTGAAGTTCTGCTACAATATATGCCATGATCCTGACTGTGGATGCAGAGTCCTGATGTCTTCTGGAGGGAGGAGGCACAAGCAGGCTGGACTGCTGTGGGCAGGACCATGGGTGTGTCCGTTCTATCCTGTGCCACCCCATCCCCCCTGTCCTCACTGCCCCCACCCTGTCTGACCCCACCCCTCAGACCCCAGCTGTCTAGCTCCTCAGGAAACACTACTCCTGAAACGGTTCTCTCCAAGTGGAATAGTCACTCAGCAACACAGTAAGTCCCCTACATATGAGCAAGTCCTGATCGAAGAGCACGTTCTTAAGTCAAATTTGTTTGTAAGCCAACAACGTTAGCCTAAGTACCCAACGAATGCAATTGCCTATACAGTACTATACTGTAGCAGGTTTATAATACTTTTCACACAAATAATACATAAAACAAACAAACACAAAAAATAAAGAAAATGTGTTTAGTCTCAAGTATAGCACCTTGAAAAGCACAATAGTACAGCCCAATGCTGGCATACCAGGGCCTCAGGCATCAAGTGAACAGGCAAGAAGAGTTACTGACTGGAGGAGGAAGAGGACCTGAGAGGTGGTAGAGCTGAAGGAAGTGAAGGGCAACAGGAAGTGAAGGGCAAGCTGAATTTCGCTCATGCCTGACTTTAATGGAATGCGAGTTAGCATTTTTGAAAGTTTGAAACTTGAAGGTTCATGTGTCAGGGGTGTTACTGTATATGTTTTTAGAGTGACTGTCTTGTGTCTACCACTGTGTAGGGCACTCCAGGGGTCAGCAAAATAGCCCATGACATAGAAGGGTGCTTTTTTTCAGGTATAAAGGCTCTGATCTCATGCCCATTTATATCACAAGGACATGTTATATGCACAGGAGTTCCCAGGACATTTTGGAGAAATAAACGAAAATCTATAGCTGTCCCAACACTAACTGGGGCCCTGTCCATGGTCTGAACGCTCCTGTTCCTCCAAAGTTCACGTGCAGAAAGCCACATGCCCCATGTGATGGTATGAGGAGGTGCTGAGGTCCTGAGGGTGGAGCTTTCATGAATGGAATCATTGCTCTTGGAAGAGACCCCACAGAGCTCCTCCAATCCTTCTGCCATGTGAGGGTACTCTGAGAAGACAGCAGCCTATGAAGCACCAGAACACACCCATATGGACGCCTTGATCTTGGACTTTCAGGCTCCAGAGCTATAAGAAATAAACTACTGGTGTTTACAACCTGCCCAGGCAGTGGTATCTTGTTACAGCAGTCCCCAAGGATGATAGCGGCCTGATAGATGAATTAGTCTGAGGAGAGGGTCCAAGGGGCTCAGGCAGAGAAGAAAGGCCTGCAGGATCCAGGAGGCAGTGACTGGAGTGCATGAGAGCCTCAGTGCTCTAGGAGGGAAATGCCCATGTGAGACGACTCCTCAAATCCAAGTTCAAAGACAGAAAGAGGGGAGGTCCCATTCCTGCACTTGGCTGTGATGGAGATGAGTTTGTACCACTCAGAGATGGGCATGGTGGAGAAACAGACTGACCAAGGCGGGCATGAACAGGGCAATCACAGAGGCCCAAACTCACCTCCCAGGTATTAGAGGTCTGAGATGTGGAAGCAGGAGATGATCCAGACTCCAGTGATGCAACAGGCTCCCAGGCAGGGGTCAGGCAGTGTTGGAAGACACTTGAGCAGGCAGGAAAATAGTCCTGCAGCTCAGGTACCTGAACTGACCTGCTGCCAGGGGCAGGCTGAGCTGACCCAGCCACTCTGGCCTGACGTTTCACATTTCAAGGGATGATGTATGATCTCAAAAATAATACAAAGTCTGTACCCAGAAAACTGTGTGTCCACATTGGTTCTGGGGCTTAAAACATATTAAATGAAGATAAAACATACATATCTATTTTGGTCACACTGCATACCATGCAGAACTTCCCTGAGCAGGGATTGAACATGTGTCCACTTCAGTGGAAGCATGAAGTCTTAACCACTGGACCACCAGGGAAGTCCAATAAAGCATGTTTGCTTAAAAATAGAACTGACCCTCCTCCAAAGACCTCATGCAACTCAGTATCAAAAAAAAAAAAAGCCCCAAAACAACCCAATGACTTGTCATTTAGATTTCCATATCTTGGCTAGAGAGGAATAAATTCAAAGGAGCATATGTCTTTTAGAATTAGTGTTTTTGTTTTCTTTCGTAAAATGCCTATAAATGGTATGGCTGGATCGTATGATGGTTCTATATTTAATTTTCTGAGGACCCTCCATACTGTTGCCCATAGTGGCCTCACGTATGTACATTCCTATCACCAGGGCATGATGATTCCTTTTTCTCTACACCTTCATCAATACTGGTTAATGATTGTGTTTTGATGACAGCCATCCCGACAGGTGGGAGGTGACATCTTGCTGCTGTTTTGATATGTATCTCCCTGACAATTAGTTATTTGAGCATGTTTTCATGTGCCTGTTGGCCACTTGTATGCCTTCTTTGGAAAAGTGTCTGTTCAATGCACTTCCCATTTTTCCACCTGGTCATTTGGTTTTTTTTTTTTTTTTTTGATATTTAATTGTATGAGTTCTTTGAAATATATTAGATATTAACCCTTTATCAGATGCATTATTTGCAAATATCTTCTTCCATTCAGTAGATGGCCTTTTCTTTCCATTGATAGTTTCTTTTGCTGTGCAAAAGCTTTTTAGTGTGATATAGTCCCATTTATATATTTTTGGTTTTGTTTCCATTGCCTGAAAAGACATATCACAAAAGTATTTCTAAGACTGATGTCAAAGAGCATACTGCCTATTTTCTTCTAGGAGTTTAATGGTTTCAGATCTTATATTCAAACCTTTAATCAGTTTTGAGTTTATTTTTGTACACAGTGTGAGAAAGTAGTTCAGTTTGGATTCTTTTGCATGTAGCCATCCAATTTTTCCAACAGTAAATACCAAAACTAAAACTGTTTTTTTTTTAAGTGTATTAAGTGTTTTGTATATCACTCAGTCTTTTTTATCAGCTTCATTTGAGAATACAGTCTTAGCCTAAAACTACTTACTTTTTGAAATTTGAAATAGAATCCCATTATTATACAATCCTTACTTTGTTATCATCATTTCCTGTTATATAAATTGTAAGAACAAAACAACCACAAAACACAGGGTTGAACTGAGTAAGATAGAGAAAAAAAGGAACCAACTCTTATTTTTTAGGCCAATTCCCATCCACAAATGTAATGGACAATAAATGAACACCATTTATGCAAAGGCCTCTTTGTTTTTATAGCTCTGAGCCCATGCAAAATGTGACTTATTGTGTGCACCGATATGCTCCTCTGTGTCTGATCCTTGAATTTTAAGTCCTGCCCTACTTCTCATTGCTTTACACTGGGTTCAGTGGGGACACTTTCTTGCTGGAATAACACTCCTCTCTTCTCCCCATCAGTCCATGCATTCCTGTGTCCACCCTGAGTGACTGCAGCAATGAGCAATGGGATGAGTAATGATGTCTAGTTACGGCCATAGAAAGTGGTGAGCACAGGGTTACTGTTCACCCAGCTGGAGGACCCAGAGCCAGGGTCAGTGTCGTTATTTATGCTTAAAAGTTCAAAATGGTACAAAGGAAAGAAGCCCCCCTGAAGTGAGGAAGGGGCAATGTGAATGTCTGTAGAGTCCTTTCCCCCCTTGCGGTCCCCGTTCCTGGGTTAGCTAGAGCAATCAGTCAATGCAGTGTCTCCAGTGACTTCTCGGGTCATGCAGTGCCCCTCTCCTGCATTCATTGATTGATAGATGAATTAATTCAGTCATTGTTCTGCATTTTAACCCTATTGCACTTTTATTCCCCCTCCTGCAGAGGAAGACATGTTAATATGTGTAATGAATGTCCTTGTAAAGGTATATATACTTGAAGGAGAGTGGCTTTGCTTCTCTTTCCATTTTTTATTATTCAGTCCAAGAACTTTCATGAAACAAAATCATCCCCCAACCGGGGTCTGGACTGAAGCCACTTGAAATTGGTCACCTTCCCAGATCTGTAAGACAGCGGTGTATGGGGACACACAGGGGATATCCCAAATAAGTAGGGGAAGCCACCATCTGTGGTCAGGACTCAGAGGCTGTGGAAGACTTCATCAAGAACAGAGTAAAACCTTGGGCTCACCTTCAGTTTGATGTGTGTGCAGGTTAAGTCAATTCGGTCATGTCTGATTCTTTGTAACCCTATGGACCATAGCCTGCCAGGTTCCTTTTTCCACGGGATTCTCCAGGCAAGAATATTGCAGTGGACTGCTATGCACTCCTCCAAGGGATCTTCCCAACCCAGGGATTGAACCCACATTTCTTATGTCTCCNAAAATGTGACTTATTGTGTGCACCGATATGCTCCTCTGTGTCTGATCCTTGAATTTTAAGTCCTGCCCTACTTCTCATTGCTTTACACTGGGTTCAGTGGGGACACTTTCTTGCTGGAATAACACTCCTCTCTTCTCCCCATCAGTCCATGCATTCCTGTGTCCACCCTGAGTGACTGCAGCAATGAGCAATGGGATGAGTAATGATGTCTAGTTACGGCCATAGAAAGTGGTGAGCACAGGGTTACTGTTCACCCAGCTGGAGGACCCAGAGCCAGGGTCAGTGTCGTTATTTATGCTTAAAAGTTCAAAATGGTACAAAGGAAAGAAGCCCCCCTGAAGTGAGGAAGGGGCAATGTGAATGTCTGTAGAGTCCTTTCCCCCCTTGCGGTCCCCGTTCCTGGGTTAGCTAGAGCAATCAGTCAATGCAGTGTCTCCAGTGACTTCTCGGGTCATGCAGTGCCCCTCTCCTGCATTCATTGATTGATAGATGAATTAATTCAGTCATTGTTCTGCATTTTAACCCTATTGCACTTTTATTCCCCCTCCTGCAGAGGAAGACATGTTAATATGTGTAATGAATGTCCTTGTAAAGGTATATATACTTGAAGGAGAGTGGCTTTGCTTCTCTTTCCATTTTTTATTATTCAGTCCAAGAACTTTCATGAAACAAAATCATCCCCCAACCGGGGTCTGGACTGAAGCCACTTGAAATTGGTCACCTTGCCAGATCTGTAAGACAGCGGTGTATGGGGACACACAGGGGATATCCCAAATAAGTAGGGGAAGCCACCATCTGTGGTCAGGACTCAAAGGCTGTGGAAGACTTCATCAAGAACAGAGTAAAACCTTGGGCTCACCTTCAGTTTGATGTGTGTGCAGGTTAAGTCAATTCGGTCATGTCTGATTCTTTGTAACCCTATGGACCATAGCCTGCCAGGTTCCTTTTTCCACGGAATTCTCCAGGCAAGAATATTGCAGTGGACTGCTATGCACTCCTCCAAGGGATCTTCCCAACCCAGGGATTGAACCCACATTTCTTATGTCTCCTGCATTGGCAGGCAAGTTGTTTACCACTAGCACCACCTGGAAAGCCCATATTTATTATGGAACTGGGTGGAATTTTATATAACATAAAGTCTGCTGTTGACCCCAAAGTGGAGCCCTTGAAGGGTGACAGAATACACCACCCCAAAATAGTCCATTTTGGTGTAAGAGTTACTTTGAGATAAAGGCACATAAGAAATAGCAGGTGCAAGCAGGCCAGTCTAATCTTTACTTTTCTTCTTGGAAACCCAAGATTAAACCTCCCATTTAAATGTAAGATGTCTTCCCTTTGCCAGAAAGAAAGTAGCACTTTTATCATCAAGGATGAGAGGTTGAGACAGAGAGAATTTTGTAAGACCAACCTCATTAAAATAATTCATATCTCCCTTTGGCCTCCACCCAGAGTGTAGTTACTTTCACAATTGCCTCTCTTTGCTCAGCTTATTATAAAAGCACGCAAGGCCATTTTGGGGGGACTTTATTTTTTATAAAGATTTCTGTGTAATGTACATATACATTTTACTAACTGCTTTCATGTCAGTTTCGTTTTCAGGCCCAGCCAAAAAAATCTCAAAGACAAAGGTAAAATTTTGCTTCCTCAACACACTGAAATGAAAAGTTGGGGGCTAAAATGTTGTCTTTAGAAAGCATTTGCTTGCCTCTAAGGAGCTTTTTAAGGTACTGGTCCAGTATGGTGAGCAGCATACAGACATGAATACCTAGATACCCTCTATTGGGCACATGTGTTCTAAGCTACTTCAGTTGTGTCTAACTCTTTGCAACCCTATGGACCATAGGCCACCAGGCTCCTCTGTCTATGGGATTCTCCAGGAAAGAACACTAGTGTGGGTTGCCATTTCCTCTTCCAGGGTACTTCCCAGGAAAGAACACTAGTGTGGGTTGCCATTTCCTCTTCCAGGGTACTTCCCAAACCAAAGATGGAACCCGTATCTCTCCTGCACTGGGAGGCAGGTTCTTTACCGCTAGTGCCACCCAGGAAGCCCATGTACAGATGCTGTATACAGATGGAGACTGAACGAGAGCACACTGTTCTTTCTCTCCTGAGACAGTAGATATAGGGTCCTCTCCTAAAACAGAGTTGGAGAGTTCTTATTCTGATGACTCGTCATTAATGAACTGTGGACGTGGAAAGGAAAAATGGCATTCCAGGGCTGGGATGTAAGTTGCCTCCAGACTGAGTAACACAGGATAGAGGAGAAGCACACTGACCTTCGGAGAGAAGTCTAAGAGGAACTCATCATCTGGATTCAAGGATTTGCAGGGTACACTGGAGAGCTGCTAACCAAGAGCATAATGTCTGAATCTTACAGCATTCAGTAATATCCATCTCAGGTGGTCCAGAAGGAATCTGGCCAAGGCAGGCTTCCTACCCTGAGAAAATCCATTAAATGGTCTAAAACAGATACATGAATTTCAGCTTGAATTCAGCAGAGTCAGGACTGTTGCTAAGGAGCCAGTCCCTTGGATTGGTTGCTAAGGAGTCAGAAGTCAGGAAGCAGAGCCCTTGAAGAGTGCCCTTGTCTGATGGAAACAGAACACAGTTGCTTTCATTTCCCTGTTGGATTTTAGCAATTTTCCAAGAGGCCTTGAGGCAAAGGGAAAGCTTAATGGGGGTGTGAAATATATAGCAGTATTTGTTTATTTAGATAAGATCATTATACTTCAGCGGTAGCAGAAGAGTAGAAGCAAGATCATTTGGATGTCTGGTCCCCCAGGGAGAAGAGTTTAAAACTGTCCTTGGACACATGTCAGTTTTCCAGAACCCTTGTTGATAACAGTGGACAGACGCATTCTCAGCCCAGAGGGAGGGCTGGCCCTGAAATTATATCCACTATCCACAATGGCCCTAGGCCACCAATTATAGGAAACTCAAAATGCCTTAGGGGTTTTTAATTGACTTTTAGAAGAAAAACTAACGTTACAGCACCTGACAGCAGGGCTTCAGTTGAGAGCTTGAGAATTTCTGATAAAAGAGAGAAAGACCACAGGACCAGTGATAACTATTATCATCCATTGGCCCCAATCTATCAATTATCAGGAATCTTAATATTGGGAATTTTATATTGCAGAGTCATATACATAGGTTGGTAAATCAAACATTTAAAGCAGGTTTTCTCTTTTTTTAATTTATTTTAAAAATATATTTATTTTTAAATTTCCTTTTTAAAAGTTGTATTTATTTATTTGACTGTGTTGTGTCTTGGTTGCAGCACTCAGGATCTTTCCCTGAGGTGTAGGGGTTTAGTTTCTGAATGACATCATGTAGGATTTTAATACCTTGACCAGGGATTGAACCTGTGATCTCTTGCATTGGGGTCTTCGTAGGTGGTGCTTGTGGTAAAGAACTTGCCTGTCAATGCAAGAGGAAGAGACAGGTTCAATCCCTGGGTCCGGAAGATCCTCTGGAGGAGAGCATGGCAACCCACTCCAGTATTCTTACCTGGAGAATCCCATGGGCAGAGGAGCATGGCGAGGTACAGTCCAGAGGGTCGCACAGAGTCAGACATGACTGAAGTGACTTAGCACGCATGCACACCCCTGCGTTGGAAGGCAGATTCTTAATCACTGGGCCACTAGGGAAGTCCCTAAAGCATAGTTTCTTATAAAGGTTTTTGATAAGACAGAGAAAACCCACAGACTGCAGGTTCCCAGGGCCTCAGGGAGTCTGGGGTGAGACCCATGAGCAGATGTCCGGAGCCTTGGCAGATTGTCCAGGATAGGCCGGTCTGGGCACATGGCCACCCTGTCGTGGCCGTCAGTACCTCTGTGGAAATCAGCTCCATGGGCTGAGAAGGAAAGAACAAGGTCAAAGCAAGTATCATATCACCCAGGACTCATCTGAGCTGGGTGTCATAGCCAAACCTTAGAAGTGAGAATCACCAACCAGTCCTAAAAGCTTAGGTTTGAGGGGTCTCTTGGGTTACAGATCAACTGCGGTCCCAGTGCTGAGTGTGCAGTGAGTAAAGGCCACGCTGGATGATCTGCAGTTGATCACCAGAGGTAACATCTCAAACACAACAAGCCCCCGACCCTGCCTTTGGACAGATCCATAAGCAGGTTGCTGAAACTACATCCTAAGAAGGGGTCTGGTCAGTTCAGGACTCCAGCAGACATCCTCCTGAAGAACATACAACCAAGCACAGTGTGGGTCCCTGCCCCTTCCTCTCCCTAAGTCTGTGCCCCAAAACACTCACTTTTGCCAGGAGAGCCTTTGACCTTCCCCCATGTGTGGGCTGCCTCTGAGATGCGGGAGATGATTAAAAAACAAAACAAAACAAGGGCCAAGGATTCTTGGCTGAAATCTCCAGCACTATCTCGAAGCCCTTAACTTTTGCTGCACCATTAGAGCCAGCCAGAATTCATTACCCAAGTCTGGTACCCTGTGTCCCCAGACCCAGTCCAGGAGCAGCTGAGTCCGTTGCGTTGCTCCCAGAGGAAAGTTCTCCAAAGACATCTGTTATCTGCGGGTGGTGGGGACTTCATGATCAATTAAGGCTTCTGCCAATGGTAGACTAAAGCTATCCTCAGTAAAATGTGCTGATGTGCTGGAAAAATATTCTAAAGCACACTTTTAAATGCAAGGCGGCTCTTATTAGTAAGGGAAATACTCTGCTGGCAGAAATGAAGTGAGAACAGGAGTCCCAAGAGATGAAGAAGTGCCAGCACCATCAGCTATTTGGGAAACCTATTCTTGCCAGGCATCTTAGACCCTCTGTTTTAGCAGCTGGAAGTGTGGGGACCACTCTGTGAAGATAGAGAATGAAGTGGGGAGGCTCACCTATCCAGATAGCAAAGTATTACAAAACCATGGCCCTTAAAGTGAGGTTTCAGTAGAGAGAGAGAGAGAAAGAAAGAGGGAGAGGTGGGGAGGGAGGAAGAGAGACAGATCATCCCATGGGGCAGAATGGTGATCCCAGAGACAGCCCCAGGTGCACAGTCAATAGACAGGCACAGCTGAATATCTACACGGAGAACAGCACATACACCTGCCTCAGTCAGTAGCTCAGTGAGATAAAGATTTAACTGTAAGAGCAAAATGTCATACTTTTATAAGTTCATATAAGAGTAAATCTTTGTGATGTCAGAGCCAGAAAGAATTTCCTCAATTAAAGTTGAAAACACAAACCGCAGGGGAAATAGAGAAGCAACCAACTTCTTAAATCGAGATCTTCTGTTTGTCTAAAGACCTCACAGAGGAAGTGGGGGAAGGTGCTGCGTGGACAGAGAGTAATGGATTGGGGAAAAGAAAGAGCAAGAGAGAGAAACACAGATCATTAATACAATGAGAAGACAGTTCCAAAGGAGAAAATTGGTAAAAACACAAATTAGCAATTCACAGATGAGGAAACACAAATGGCCAAGGAACATTAAGGAAAGCTCAACGTCACTCGTTAGCAAGGAAATGCAAGAATGCATTTTACCACATTCAAGCCAGTTGGCACAGTTAAGATATTTGATCACACCCACTGTTTGGCAAGGCTGTGGAACAACATGGAAAGGAACTGTTACAAATAGCTGTTAGGGTAGAAATTATGGCAATTTGAATTTATCCAGTAAAGTCAAGCCCTGCTCACCTATGCTGATCAAATTCTTGTCCATGTGCCCCAGGACATGTGTTCAAGAATCTTCCTGGCAGCATCCCTCTGATAGCAAAACCCATAGACAATCCTAATGTCCATCCATAAAAGAAGGAACAGATGACCTCAGGGCAGGGGTTTCCTTGGTGGGTGCAAGGAGAGGGCACAAGGGGGAACATTTGCAGGCTGATGATGTATTTCTCAAACACATTAGCTGGTTGGCATGTGGATTTTATTTTATCTCTATGCTGGAAGCCTGGAATACAGCAGTCCATGGAGTCACAAATGGTCAGATATGACTTAGCAACTGGACCAAGCCACTGAACAACAACACCACTATGTGCAATATATATTGTAGTTGTATGTGCCAAGCATTCCATGGCTTAAAACCTCATTTACAGAGATCTGATCTAAGTGACAAATAGATTCAAGGTATTAGATCTGATAGACAGAGTGCCTGAAGAACTATGGATGGAGGTTTGTGACATGGTACAGGAGACAGGAATCAAGACCACCCCCAAGAAAAAGAAATGAAAAAGGCAAAATGGTTGTCTGAGGAGACCTTACAAATAGCTGAGAAAAGAAGAGAAGCTAAAGGCAAAGGAGAAAAGGAAGTAAATACCCATTTGAATGCAGAATTCCAAAGAATAGTAAGGAGAAATAAGAAAGCCGTCCTCAGCGATCAATGCAGAGAAATAGAGGAAAACAACAGAATGGGAAAGACTAGCGATCTTTTCAAGAAAATTAGAGATGCCAAGGGAACATTTCAGGCAAAGATGGGCTCAATAAAGTACAAAAATGGTAGGANTTTTTTTTTTCTAATTTGGATCCTTGGAAATTCATTGATTATTTTAAAAAATTATGCTAAATATTAAAAATTGGATTTAGAAATGGTACCTGAAACGCTCTACTTTATTCTTGAGGTTGTTTCTCACTAAATAAACTTAAATATGTGTGTTTATGGGGAAGCTGTATACATATCTTATGATTTTGGAGATTTTAAAAATGAGTGTAAAATGCATGATGGTTATAACCAATGTCATATAATTGCTTATTCATTCCAGGCATTGTCCATGTAATAGCTGGAAAGTCAACTCTTTATATAGTCTGCAAGGCAATGCTATTTATTATTTAATATTCTGGTAATATCCCCATGAATGTATAAAAAAGGAATATGTTTATAAGAGGCTCTAGTGTAGTGTTTAGTATTAAATAGGCCTTCAGTTAATCTGGGCATCTGCCACCACCGGCTACTGCCCCTTTGAATTGCTAGAAGTTGTTGAATGGCCTTAGTCTGATGTTTTTTTTTAAGTGATTTGACTTTTGATGATGTTAGATGTATCCTAATCAGCTACCACAAATGTATATAAAATATAGCTTTTATGTAGGCTACCACACATGTAGAGTTTTAATAGTCTACATAAAGCTGTGCCTAGTTTCTGTACAACCTACTAAAAAAGCTATTTGAAAAGTTTGTTTAAACTTTAAAATGAATCTAAAATTATCTCCAAATAGTCAGGCATTTATTGAAGATATATTTACTGTTATTTTTTAATTGATTCCCTTCTTAGAAAGAGAAATCCTTTTGAAGATATGAATTACTCAATCTGCATTTGTAAAACTTTGTGGATATCTGTTGTTGAGACAGTTTAAGAGAATTTTCAACAAGTTGACATCTATATAATATTGTATCTGTAAGATATCTTGTGAGTTGCTTGACATAGGTGTTTCAGCCATAGTTTCTGAAATTATTTATTTCAAAATTTGGAGAAGTCTAAACTTGAGTTGGGTGAATAATCAATTATAAAACTTAGAGACAGATATTTGACCTTTACTACCTATTAATCTGGAACTTTTAATTTTATTATTAGTTGCTTCTTTGTAATATAAATAATGGTGTGCTCTTTAAGATAAAAGACTTGCTTTACTGTGGCATATTCTCATATTATTGTAAGCCTGCAATAAACTGGAAGTTAGAAGATGAAAAATAGTGAATAAACAAATATTTAATTTCAGTTGAGGACCAGATTCCTCTGAATGTGTGTCAAAAAATAACTAAAAATTGTATACTACTAAGTGGCTTTAAAGAATAAAAAATAAAAATACACTTGATACTGTCCATTTCTGTCTTGCTTACTACATTTAAATTATCTAATTTAGAATACAAGTTTTAAAAATTATCAGATAATTCAATTAAAAGTTCTGATTATTTTTAATTCAAAGATAAAAATTTGTGTTATAACTTAATTTTAGCATATTTGGTATCAAGAAATTTTTTAATGGATTTAAAACAATTTCTATAGTAATGTAAAAAGAGAGAAAAATCACATTGCAAGTAGAAGCTTGTTTAGTTCTCCATTTATGTTAGAAAATATAAAGTGCCATATACTAGAGTAAGACTCCTTCCTTGCTGTCTGCTGAGAAGTTCAAAGGCATTAAAAAAAAATAAGACCCTGTGAATTTAGTGGGAATCTTTTGGAATACTGTACAAATTATTCTTGTACTTTCTCATTTGTTGTGTACAAATTGCTTTCATGGTGTGCATTTTCATCCATGTCAACATACATCACTGTAACACATTATGATGTTTTATAACCCATACCTATATGATTAATGTATGTATTTACATGAATAAATTTTGTGGATAAATTTTATGCTGCTCTTAAAATACTTTCAAAATATAGTTCAGTGAAAATTTAAATCAGAGCTGAATGGAATATTGACAATATTGCCCATTAATGAAAATCTTATATCCATCATAAAAGTTGTTCTTTTGATTTTTAAGGAAAATAAGCAAGTGGACAGTTGCTTATGCTAACCCAGAGTACTTATACCCATACTATATGTCTGTATTTCACTTTTGTCAGTTTTGTATAAAAATTATGTAACAGATATTTTGTTTGAATTAAAAACTGTCAAACTCATGATCTATGTCACAGTTGATTCCTTACCCAACTAGTTTATGTATTGGAGTACATTATTTATATTGTTAGGGTAGTGGGACAGCCAATGTGGGTTTGCTAACAGCATTGAAAATTTAAACACTTTTTTTTCCTCCAAGACTCCAGTCAATAGGAATAGTTAAAAAGATTTTTAATTTTCTGACTTGCTTTTATATATTTAGTGTAAAACTGTCTGAATTTATATTGTACACATTTATCAATTAGGTCTTTCTCTTGAAGTACCATCCTGAAATTCTCATATCGATAGCCTTCTTGCCACATTGCCATGAAAACAATCATGACATTTGACTTGCACCTAAGTACTTTTGCAGATTTTGGATTTATTGGGCCTCCCATAGCCAATAACAAGCTTAGTGTGCAGGAGAGACTGAGTACCATGGGACTTGGGCAAATTTGAAATATTCAAGAGTTCATTTGCAAATATATTAGGTAGCTGCTAAAAATATCACCCCACTTCTTAACAATGTGCATCTTGGACAAACAGGCGCATATTTTGTCATCAAGTTGCTTAAGCCTCTGAAGTCAGGGCTACAACTGGGTCAGATGATAAGATGAGCACAACAGAGAAACGAAGAGAGCGTCTGATAAAACCTGATTGATTGATGTCTGGCTTCCCCACCATCACAGGCAGTTGACAGTTAGGTTGGGATCAGATGATTTGGCTTTTGCGATAGAAGATGGGGCCTGGTAGGCAAGCCTGAAGGACAAAAAGGTCGGTTTCTGTGTAGTGTCAAGTAATACCGAGCTCCCACAAGGTGGGACATTATTAATATTTCATTCTTTCTTTTTTAGGTCCAGGCCCTAACAGTTGATAGTCTCTTAAAGGCGTGAAGATTCAGTCTACAAACAAAAATGTGTGACTACCTTCCTGTTTTGTTTAACTCAATGTTGTTACATGGTTTATGTCATAAGGGCAAGGGCATATGTTTAGTTAATAATTATGTGCTATTTTATATGATATTTTACAATATATAATGACATTTGCATAATTCATTTTATTATGGTCTTATAGGGTAAAAATCATGACACATAAACTGGCCAAATTTAATATTTAAAAACTGGTTTTTATGGAGAAATACAGATTTACTGAGGGGAAATTACAATGCAAATTAATCTAGAGTTATCAGCTCCAGGTGTTTGGGTATCATAGATTATGAGAAGCTTAGGTGAAAAATATTCTAGTACATGGTTTAGCCATGCCAGGGTCTGGGAAAACCTCACTTGGCCCAATGGGAGAACTTTATATTTTGTACAGGTCTGTGGTTAATGAATGACTGTGGCTGCCATTTGCTGAACTTTATTCTTGCTGGTGCTAGGATTAATAGACTGTTTCTTTGTATTTTAATTATGGAAAATTCCAAATTCTGGGCACATATTACAATCAACTAAAAATATATTAGTTTATATGCTACTACAGAACAAGATTGTAGATCACTTTTGAATCTGAACATAATTAATAGTAGATATTGATGATATCTATTATTAGATAAATTAGATAAATTTTGTCTGCTCTTAGAAGAAACAAGGAAGGGAAGAAAGAAAATAAATCAAAGTAGCTAGTTTTAGAGTAAAATGTTTCCCTGTGTTAGTTAGCCATGAAAAGTACTATAACTGTTATAGTATTGGAATTTGGACAGCTTGGATTTGAATTTAGATTTAGGATAGTTTGATACTCTCTAGAAATCCTTTAGGATGTATCGCTTTTCTCTTGAGTTTTAAGGGTCAGATCTCTAAAGGACAGTTGGGTCTTAGCTAATACTGGAGGCTTAATACCAGCAGGATGAATTCTGCAAGGTGCTGTATTGCTGATAGTATAAGTGGAATGCTGTATGAAAGCTCTTGCACCGAAACCTGCAGTGGCACTCTTACCGAGTGATCAGGGAAGGGGGCTAATGGCCGTTTCAGCCGTGATTAGTAATACGTCCAAGAAAGGTGCCATAAGAAAAGGACCTCGTCTCTTGTACATACGTTAATATGGAACAGAGAAATGTGTCTGTCTCTCTCTGGCTCGCTCGCTCTCAGGAATAATGAACAATCATAAGTGTGATTACAAAAACTTTTTCAGAAAAGATACTTCAGGCAAAGGAGCACTTCTGTGATTCTGTGCTGATGATTACATTGCTGATGGATGTTGTTTACCGGTGGTAGCTAATAATGGTCAACACTTTTTGTAACATCAGGGAAAGAAGAGCACAGGTGAATTTCCATAGCACAGTTGCTGCATAAGTCTGTGATGACATTTCTCAGTTATTCAGTAACAATGATGTTTCATTTTAAGGTGGTGTACAGTTGTAAAATGGAAATTGCTTTGATAAATATTAGAGGTTTTTTTTTTTCTTTTTTGAGTATCCATGAACAGGTGTCTAAAGTTTATTTGCTTTTCTGTGTGCATGCATGCACACACACACACACACACACACACACACACACAAAATATCATAGATTATCTAATACTGCCTTCTCAACCCCTTTATTCCTTTAGTGTTTTCTGTTTGTTTCTGTTATTCCATGTGGTTTTGAACTGCATACTCTGTTGCATATGGGTAAGATACTCCTGAAAAATATCTAATTATACATTGAGGAAAATTAGAATCGACAAATGAAAAAGGTGTCACATCATAAAAATAATTAAGATCAGCAGTCCTTATAAATAGAAAGCAGCAATCAGCTCTGTGGTCAGGTAGATTCCAAATTCTTGATTAGTTTCTACAGCTTCAGAAATCTCATTTTGAGGAAGAGTGTGAATTTGAGATGCAGTGACTGGAATGATTAGTCTGCAGTTCACTTCTATGTTTTTTAGTCGTTGGTTTGTAAGTTTACATTTTGAAGAAAGAGAAACAAGATGTTTGAAGTGTAGGATGTTACTAAGGAAGAGTTTTAAGGATTTGTTTTCTCTAAATTGGTTAGCACCAGTGTTCTTTATACTGAGAAATAATCTCTTAGGTATTACCAGAGGTGAAACAAATGTTGAATGCATGTTGTTATTAGCCCAAGGAAGAAAAATTAATTATTGCATATTTAATCAAGAACTTTTAGCCTGGGATCCATGAACTATGAAGAATTTGTGAATATCTAGACATTTTATACAAAATTTTGGGTATTCAAGAATTTTGTTGCTATAAGTCCTCCAGTGGGTGTCCTTTACAATTGACATCTGATTTTTTTACGTCACCACTTATTGCATGGTCTATGATCTATTTATTGCTTTTCTGTCTGACTTGATCACCAAATATACCATGTGCCATTTCCCATCCCAATCTCTACCCTGACTGGCTCCCATAAACCTGCATTCAACGACATTTTATCTTTACTGGTCTTTTTGTTCCTTGAACATGCCAAGCTGCTTTTCTCTTTGAAATGTCATTTCCCTAGATTTCCATATGGTTGTCTTCTTATCATTCACTTTTCACTTCACATGTCAACTCTTAAGACCTCCCTTAGCCTGCATTTAGATTTTCTGTCCCCCTACATGCCTTAATTTGCTCTCTAGCCCATTACCCTATTTTATTTTCATTCTACTGATATTTATCTGAAATTATTTTCTTTATTGACTTGTTAGTATGCATACTTCTTTATTAAATGATTTCTCACTAGAATCTAAGCTCAGTGGACAGAACCTGGTCTTGTTTACTTCTATACCTCTAGTTGCTGCAAGAGTACCTGACACATAGAAAACACTCAAAGAATATTAGCTGAATAAATGGATGAATGAATGAAAAAATTTTTTAAAGTTTCATTTATTATTTCCTGTGATACATCTTTTTTTTTAATTTTTTTTGATACATCAAGAAAATTTATCCGCATGGTTTTTATTTAAATTAAAAACTCCCATTTGTTCATTCAATAATCATTAAACAGACATAGAATATGTACCAATTGTGTGTACTATGTTAAACCACAGGGAGGAGAAAATACAAAAATCAACACACTATGGTCTGTCCTGTCAGGTAGCCTATTGCATGGTTAAAGAGAAAGGCACAAACACTGTGCATTGGGTTATGTTCTTGAGAGATGAAAGTATAAAGGAATATGAGGACAAAGATACCTCTGTTACTTAGGATAAGACTCTAGGATGAGATCTTACTTAAGCTGGATCTTGAAGGAGGAGTTGAAGATTCAGTCAGGACAAGAGGGAATTACATCCTGGCAGAATCAATGGTTTGGCCAAGAGCAGAAAGGCTTTACAGAACATACATTTTTCAAGGTCTAGTGAGTAGTTGTGAGCAAAGATGATGGCACGTGGAAACCAGTGACAGAAGGCAGCTTGAACTTGATCTGAGACCAGGTTTTCTGTCGTTGTTGAACGCATTGTTTTACTTTCAGGGTTTTGTGTTTTTGAAAAATTTTCTAGTTTATTTTTAATTGAAAGATAATTGCTTCACAATATTGTGTTGGTTTCCGTCATACATCAACACGAGTCAGCCATAGGTATATGTATGTCCCCTTCCTCTTGCGCCTGCCTCCACCCCCCTACCCCTCTAGGCTGTCACAGAGGAACAGGTTTTTAAAGGGCTTTGTGTGCTGTGGTAAATAACGAACTCATTCTTTAGGTAATTGATGGTCAATGCAGATACTGAAAAATAGAGCCTGATTAGTGCATTGCAAATGTGTATGATGATTACCAGTTTGGTATAGGAGAAGACAAGAAAATCATGAGCCAATCGTGGGCTTTAGTCAACCTTCACTGTGTGAAATTTAACAATTATTGTTATTGCAAATTTCACCTTAGACTTCTGTGCTACCTTCTGACTTCTGAATGTCGATTTAATGACAGCATTGTAGTGGATGGTGGAAACAGTCACTCAGGGCATTCAGTAGTTGAGTAAGAATATTTTATTGAGGTGAGACAACACATGCAAAAATAAATGAACAGAGCAATATCTTTTTAATCGAATCTGTTTGTGCTTAACTCATGAGATTGTCTTTGGGAGTAGCTTTGCATTCTTTCATATGCATTAGTCTAGTTTTATAACTGAATATGGGAAGGGTAAATTTTCAATGGCAAATGGGCAGAGCAATTGTAACTGGGATTGCCAGTTGTTGCAACCTCTTTGGAAGTTGATTTGCCAGTTTATAGCTATTAAAACTGCACATATACTCTCTGACCTAGTAAGTCCTCTTTCCCATAGAAACCTTCATGTGTGTGGTCTTTAAAGTGTAGTTTGTAATGGCAAATAATTAGAAATTACCTAAGTGTTCATTAATAGGGGATGGATAAAATAGAATTGTGGTGCAATCCTTAGTGTAATTCATGCATTATAAAGGATGAGATGGATGTCTCCATCCTACTATGAGAATCTTTTAGACTAACAAAGAGAAAAAATATTTCAGTATGGCATCATCTTGTATTTTAAGAAGTGAAAGAATGAATAGATACACATATATGTATATATTTTCCTGAAAAGTGTCTGAAAATATGCAGGAAATTATTAATGATGTTTTCTCTGGGGATTAGGACTGGGAATTTGGAGTAGGACATAGATTCCCTTATTGTCATGCCATTACCGTTACTACTACTGATAAATTCTGTTGTGAGGGGAGGGTACGTGATGGGTTGAAAACAGTCAAGTATGTATTGCCAGTATCTNATTATTAATGATGTTTTCTCTGGGGATTAGGACTGGGAATTTGGAGTAGGACATAGATTCCCTTATTGTCATGCCATTACCGTTACTACTACTGATAAATTCTGTTGTGAGGGGAGGGTACGTGATGGGTTGAAAACAGTCAAGTATGTATTGCCAGTATCTTTAAGTTTAAATTGCTCATCTTCTCCTCAGTTGATTGGTTGAGAGGATAGAAATATGATTGGGGTTTGAGAAGAAAGGATAGAAGATGAAAAAATATTTAATAAAATATTTCAGTATTTGTCCAATTCAGACTTTACTGTGAGGGAGAAGAGCTATAATGATAATTTTTTCTGTAGTCCTTATTAAGCTTAATATGAGAATATACCAAAAGTGAGCACTCAAGTGAAGATTAAGCTCTGTTTTACTTTGGAGAAGGAAATTGCACAGAGAAAAAGAATTTAAATGCATTGCCTTTTAAAATAGGGCATTTCTCTGTTCTCAGCATAAGTCATGGCTATGTTATTAACCTCAGATTAATAGTGTATGATAGTTTGGTTTTTGATAAACGATCTGTTCTTTAAAATTTGATGTACTATTACAAGCCCTGTTCTACAAAAATAAGTTTTTCCCCATGATGTTGTTTTTTCTGAGTTCAGAAATTTTGTCCTGTTCTTCCTGAACCGGTTCATACCCATATCCANTTTTGATAAATGATCTGTTCTTTAAAATTTGATGTACTATTACAAGCCCTGTTCTACAAAAATAAGTTTTTCCCCATGATGTTGTTTTTTCTGAGTTCAGAAATTTTGTCCTGTTCTTCCTGAACCGGTTCATACCCATATCCAGTGTTTTACTTTCTGAGTGATTTTTCAGATGCCTGTTATTTTTCTTCAAATTATTATATGCAGACATATTTTAAATTGGTTCTGGGCCAAATATGTTGCTCTTTTTTTGCACCTTATTAATGATTTTGTATCCTTGAAAATCTTCCAAGCTATCTCACGTGTTCTTGTGGGAACAGCAGCAACAGTAAGCAGGAGATGGACCAGAGCATGGGATCAACTAGAGCTTGGCTTCAGTGGGATTTAACAAAGACACCCTGAGAAAACATGAAGGTTTTGAATCATAAAAGCCACTATAAATATCCTGTGATCATTATTACTGAATGGAAAATAAAATGACTTATGTTGAAATTTTATCAAATAATTTTAAAGAAGTGAGCATAGAATTAGTATAGAAGTAACATGGGGTTGAGGAAAATCATAACCTGAAAACAAATAAAACATCTGTTACTCTCATTTGAAGGAGGTGACCTGGATGGTAAAGAATCTGCCTGCCGTGTCCCCTGGAGGAGGGAATGGCAAGCCACTCCAGTGTTCTTGCCTGGAGAATTCTGTGGGCAGAGGAGCCAGGAGGGCTATCGTCCATGGAGTCACAAAAAGTCAGACACTACTGAGTGACTAACACTTTCACTTTCAAACCCAATACATCTTGCTAAGTTTGTTTTCACAGGTTAGAGTGTTCTGATATTTTCAGCCTTGATAGCCCATGCGACCAAAAGGTCAATTTCATTCAGTTCATTCTCATGGATTCTGAAAACCCAGGTGGGATTGAAGTTTTTATTGTATTTTAGACCCTCAGTCTGGACAAAGGTGCTGCCAAGATGCACAGCTGAGTGGAAGTAAATTCCTCTCATCAATGGCATTTTGCGGTGATTTTGTATCAATAGAGAACTAGTTGCTGGGGAAAAAAAAATTATTTGGCTTCTTGAGGTATGCATTGCCATTAGGAGTTCTATTCTTTTTTTCATTGTAGTTGATTTGTAGCATTGCATTAGTTTCAGGTGTACAACATGGTGATTCAGTATTTTTATAGGTCACCCTCCATCTAAAGTTATTATAAGATATTGGCTATATTCCTTGTGTTATACAATGCATCCTTATATCTTATTTATTTTGTACATAGTAGTTTATACCTCTTCTTGATCTTTTACACCTCTCTTGCTGCTTCTCACCTCCCTGTCCCCACTGGTACACTAGTTTGTTCTGAGTCTGTTTCTGTTTTGTTATAAGAATTCTATTTGTAAAGACCCAGAGAAGTTAAGGAAAGGATCAGCGGAAAACAAACCCAAAGGGGACCCAGCCCCCTACTTCCATGTGGCCTGCTGATATCCCAGCCATCATGTGTTGAAAAGCCACAAGTGGTTTTCATGGTGATAAAGTTAGTGGTTAGCACTAAAAATAGACTCAGAGCAAGGCCTACTAGAATAAATTATTGAAGATGATCTGTTAAAACTACCTCTGTTTGGAAGGCTATACAACCTTTTCTAGGACGACTGGTTTCTGGGGTGAAGAATCATCACCATTATTGATGTTACTAGGGTCCGTTTTCAAAATTGGGTGACCTGTTACATGCCTTATATCATGATTGGATGCTGTGCTGCCTCTTCTTAGCCACTCTGTGGAAAGGTGTTAGCCCAGAGGGCTAAATAATCTAGGAAATAACTTTCCAAGCCATCTACTTGAAAATGAGTGTGTTGGTAAACTTACATGTTAACTTGAAGACACAGAGTGCAGCGCTGACCGTGGGATGCCACTTGAGTGGATGTGCAGGACAAAGCCACATTTTAATCTTTTTTATTTAGAAGGGGATTGAGTCAGTCACTCTTTAGAGAGAGATTAGGGATGGTATTCTCTTTTAGAAATTTGGAGTCTTACATCAGGGTTCTAATTCCAGATGGCCCACCTTACTATTGCATGTCCTTGAGCAAGTTATTTAACCTGTGACTCAGTTTTCTCCATTTGTTAGAAAGAGATTATTATAGAAACCTATACAAGGCCTATTCTGAGGGTTAAATGGATTAATACATGCAAAGAGCTTTTAACAGTACTGTGCATATACTAGTAAGATATCCTTATTATTGGCATTTTTGAGGTCAAATCCATAAAAGCAAATTGTTCTCTTGTAGTGATAAATACCCCCACAAATTCAAAATATAAGTTTAAGGCCTTTGGTTTGCATATTTTTAAATATTTAAATAATTTTTTTTTGTAAATACTGTTCCTAGTCAGAGTAAAAAGACAGATCTTGTTGAATATTCTAAATTATGAAAGCTTTTCGCACAGACAACCCTACAGTCACTTTTTAACTAACATATTTTATTCCCAAGGAAGAAAATATTTTAAAGTTCATTGGGAAATGCTTTCTANCGGGTTGACCAGTGTCTGGCCATTGCTTTCCCGTTTATGAAGTCAGCCAGGACCGCTTGCCAAAACAACTCCCGTCACAGAGAACTATGAGTTAGTTGACCTTCACCATTTTCTCCGTCTCCTCCTACAGACTTCCTGGTAGGTCATGATTCCTGACATTTGCCTGACCTGGTTTGTGACTTTACAGCACACAGTTTAAACAGTTAACTTCCAAAATGGTCCTAATTCACTTGCGCAGCGGCATATGTCTGACTTTAGGGTGAACTCAGTCCTGGGTGATGCAAACGTCTTTCCATTGTCTGAGCAACTGACCTCTTGAGTGCAAGAATAAAGAATAGTATGCTTGGCAGGATTTATTTATTCAAAATTACTGTTGGTTCCTGACATTGACTCCATCTAGGGTCGGTCAGGCTAGGGGATAAAAATGAATACAATCTCTCTGTGTCCTCAAGGAACTCCTTCACTGCCTTGGAAGACAGAGACTTATTTAAAATTGTTCAATACAGTGCAATCTGTGCTACAGTAGAGTTTTGCATACACTTTTTTGAGGGAAGATACCAAAGTGCTACCCAATTATTAATAACAAATGCCATAATTTTAAATAGGAAATCATTAGAAATTATAGCAAATTTCAGTATGAAACCAGTTAACTATTTCTGGTAAGTTCTTCTAACTTTCCTATCTTTATTTGTTGTTATTGTTTAGTTACTCAGTCGTGTCCAACTCTTTGCAACCCCGTGGACTGTATATAGCTCACCAACCTCCTCTGTCCATGGGATTTCCCAGGCAAGAATACTGGAATGGGTTGCCATTTCCTCCTCCAGGAAATCTTCCTGACCCAGGGATCAAACTTGCTGCATCTCCTGCATTAGCAGGTGGACTCCTTACCAGTGAGGCACATTTGTGCAAAAAATGATATAGTATTCTTTGGAATAAAATTTTCAGTGATAAATTAATCCCTAAGAAACATAAAGCAAATAGCAGTTCAAAATAAAAATAAACTGCATTTTAGGTTGATTCAATAATAATTGCTTTAAAATAAAATGCATATAGAAAACATCCCAAGCTATCTGATCCTGAGATGCCACCATGCTGCAATTCATCCCCTCAAGCTCCCAGGCAAGAAATCTGAATGACGTTTTGTTTACTACAGTTGTCTCTTGGATTAATTCCACAGGTATGGATCCCTTACATAAAATGGCATAGAATTGGCATATATAACCTATGTACATCCTTCCATATACTTTAAATCATCCATAAATTATTTATAACACCTAATACAATATCATGTTACATAATTAGCCGCCAGTGCATGGTGAATTCAAGTTTTGAATTTTGGAACTCAGGATTTTTTTTTTTTCCAAACTTTTTGATCCCCCATTGGTTAACTCCGCAGATGCAGAACCTGTAGAGATGGAGGGCCAACTGTAGTTTATACTCACTCCCAATTTCTATATCAGTACTGTTGGTTCTATTTCCTAAATATTGTGCCAGTCCATCTCTACTTCTCAATCACCACAGCTTTTGGCAAGGTAAATCCCTCACTGCTGCTGCTAAGTCGCTTCAGTCATGTCCGACTCTGTGCGACCTCATAGACGGCAGCCTACCAGGCTCCCCCATCCCTGGGATTCTCCAGGCAAGAACACTGGAGTGGGTTGCCATTTCCTTCTATCTTTCTTTAATATTGCTATGTTGGGTCATAATTCAAAGATTTTGAGTTTTTCTACCAACTCATGCTTCACTACACGGACACAGGGTGGTTAAGCTAAATCCCAAGCCAATCAAGCCATTTTGTTCTTAAAAACATTTGGTGGCTCCTTATTGCCTGTAAAAATAAGGTTAACAATGAAATTCCATAGCTAGGCCCTAAATGGCTCATGGTCCTCTTAATACACTTTCTCTTTTGCTGTTTTCTCAATACAACTTAAACTCCATCCTCACCCAGCTGTTCAACAATCTTCTAAAACTTCCTGTCTGTATCTCCATGCCTCTATGATCTTTACTTTTTCTGGAATCCACATCATTTAGGGAAAACCTATTACCTTCTAAGAGCCTGCTACTCAAAGAGTGGTCTGCTGACCAGATGCATCACGGCATCTGGAAGCTTGTTAGCAATACAGAGTCTTGAGCTCTCCTTCTGACCCTTGACTCGGAAGCCGCATTTTCACAGCATCCCCACGGGATCCTCAGACATGCTGAGGATGGAGACACACTGCACTAAGCCATCTCCATCATCAGCTTCCCTGACATACCCTTCATCCTTGTCAGGGACCCAGTTCCCAGAGCTCTACCAACTTTGATATTGCATAGGACATGGAACAACTGACTGGTTCCAAATAGGAAAGGAGTATGTCAAGGCTGTATTTTGTTACCCTGCTTATTTAACTTATATGCAAAGTACATCATGAGAAATGCTGGACTGGAAGAAACACAAGCTGGAATCAAGATTGTCGGGAGAAATATCAATAACCTCAGATATGCAGATGACACCACCCTTATG
>SJYV01021315.1:1667972-1678486 GCA_006410875.1 Neotragus pygmaeus
ATGCAAAGTACATCATGAGAAATGCTGGACTGGAAGAAACACAAGCTGGAATCAAGATTGTCGGGAGAAATATCAATAACCTCAGATATGCAGATGACACCACCCTTATGGCAGAAAGTGAAGAGGAACTAAAGAGCCTCTTGATGAAAGTGAAAGAGGAGAGTGAAAAAGTTGGCTTAAAGCTCAATATTCAGAAAACAAAGATCATGGCATCTGGTCCCATCACTTCATGGGAAATAGATGAGGAATAGTGTCAGACTTTAATTTGGGGGGCTCCAAAATCACTGCAGATGGTGATTGCAGCCATGAAATTAGAAGACACTTACTCCTTGGAAGAAAAGATGACCAACCTAGATAGCATATTAAAAAACAGAGACATTACTTTGCCAACAAAGGTCCATCTAGTCAAGGTTATGGTTTTTCCAGTAGTCATGTATAGATGTGAGAGTGGGACTGTGAAGAAGGATGAGTGCTGAGGAATTGATGCTTTCAAACTGTGGTGTTGGAGAAGACTCTTGAGAGTCCCTTGGACTGCAAGGAGATCCAAACAATCAATTCTGAAGGAGATCAGCCCTGGGATTTCTTTGGAAGGAATGATGCTACAGTTGAAACTCCAGTACTTTGGCCACCTCATGCGAAGAGTTGACTCACTGGAAAAGACCCTGATGCTGGGAGGGATTGGGGGCAGGATGAGAAGGGGACGATCGAGGATGAGATGGTTGGATGGCATCACTGACTCAATGGACATGGGTTTGGGTAGACTCTGGGAATTGGTAATGGACAGGGAGGCCTGGTGTGCTGCAATTCATGAGGTCACAAAAAGTCAGACACAACTGAGTGACTGAACTGAACTGAGGAGTCATCTGAGCTCTTGAGGGACAAAGGAATGTTACCTGTTCATCTTTATTTCTTAGAGCCAAACACTGAGCTCACTGTCTTTCATCCCACAAACAGCTACCAAGCACCTGCGAAAGGCTAGTCACCGTGCAAGGTGGTAATGATGCTAATGGTGAAGAGATGGCACAGCCCCTGTTCACAGGCATAAGAACGATATTCATCAGAGACAAACAGAGACTTTCGATAACAGTCTTGCCAAGAGGGCTGAGCCCAAAGTGTTGGAATTTAGAGGAGCAAAGAAACACGTGCTGACCCTGAGTGTGTCCCAGGGTTCATAGGGACACGATTGTATGTATTTAAGGTCATTGTTCACATGTGTAAATACAAGAGAAAACAAAGAGGTGGAGTTGGTGATTACATTGTCCATCACAAAGCACACTGTACCTAGAAAATTTCGCTCTTGGAAAACTTAGCGTTATAGCTATCAAGCTACTGGGTCTTTTTTCAAGATCCCTGCCCTCTGACTTTTCATTCTTTAAATACTGTTGCAGTCAGAGATTGAGAAGGCAATGGCACCCCACTCCAGTATTCTTGCCTGGAAAATCCCATGGACGGAGGAGTCTGGTGGGCTGCAGTCCAAGGGGTCGCTAAGAGTCAGACACAACTGAGCGACCTCACTTTCACTTTTCACTTTCATGCATTGGAGAAGGAAATGGCAACCCACTCCAGTGTTCTTGCCTGGAGAATCTCAGGGACGGCAGAGCCTAGTGTGCTGCCATCTATGGGGTCACAGAGAGTCAGACACAACTGAAGCGACTTAGCAGCAACAGCAGCAGTCAGAGAACTCTCTACACCCACGAGCAATTCCTTGCATCTTCAATTACCTGTAGTAACTAACTTCTTCCTCAGATTGAGTTGATAAGTCTACCAATGTCTACCCTTAATCTCCTGAATGGTCTTGGATAAGTCATGTTCATCCTACTCATTGCTTCCGGGTTGGGATATCTTATAAATATGAGTAGCTATGAAGGATGCTTCATCAAGAAGCTAGTGTTGAAGGCAAGTGATGCTTCATCCTATTTGGAACCCCTGGAGGACATGCCACAGAGCCGGTCCCCCTGAGTGGCTAGGAAGTTGAGGTATACACCAAAATCCTTCTATTATCCTTAAAGGCTGTTTTTAGTGGGTGTGTTGATTCTTGGGTGCTTCTGGCCTTTCATAAGGTAAAGTCAGCATGTGTCAGAGTCAGAACAAGTGCAGAGCAGAGTCTTTACCTCTAGAGATTGAGTCCTGAGAGGGTAGGAGCAGGGCCCCAGCAGCACCAGTGGCAGGAGAGATGAGAGAGAGACACTCAGGTGTGCTTGTTCAAATAAAGACCTTGGCCTCTGGAAAGCAGAAACAGAATAAAAAAGTTGATTTTATAGTATTTCTTTCAAGAAAAGATAGCAAGTATTCTATAATCTAAAAAAATTAGGGTAGAGAGTAGACTTTTTCAGCAGCTGTTTCCAACACAGCTCTAGCTTTCTTTATGGATGCTTTTTTGGAATAGCACCACTCAGCCTAGGTCACTCGAGCGGCAGAGCCAGAGAATCTGGAGGGATGAAGCCCCTCATCTTTTCTCTTCTTAAGGGGGTGCTCCATGCCACCACTACCAGATGCCCAGCCCCCAGGTCATGCCAGGTATCTGAAGTGAGGTTGATCACAGAAACTGGGGCAGCTTGCAATGCCATGGAATCCATCAGTCAAGAGCCACCTGCACCAGCTCTTGGTCCCAGCACCTCGAGAGAGCTGCCTCCACCCTCTGAGCACCCCAGGTCTCCCTCAAAGTGTTGCCTTGAGGATAAATACAACATAGACACAGAGCCCAGAACTCACGAGAGAAGTTCCTGCTCTTTTCCATTCAGAAATACGTTCAGAAACTCCAGGAATGCAGAGACCCTTATGAAGCTCATAGCAGTGGGGGCCCTAAACGCCGCAGAACAGGGAGGCCTTCCCTGTGACCTGCCCTGTTAGGTATGATCTGTTAGGGGTAAGCCCACTGGTTTGCCTCCATTAGGTAGGTAGCCGGTTGGTCTCTCCAAACACCCAGATCAGGACCTCAGTTTTAGTCATGGAGGGCCAGGAGAAGTGGGGACAACAGCTGAAAAAGGCAAATATTCTGCTAATCAACTATGACTTGGAGACAGGATGGAGTAGAGAGAAAATTAGAGGAAGTGGTGATTTTAACTGAGAAGTTAAACTGAATTAAATTTAAACTTTTAATAGGGGGTAAAAAAATCTATAAATGTTGGATGACTATATAAGGAAATATTCAGTTCTGGGTTGTTTTCAGATGCATTCTTTATTTAGGACCCTGTAATAAACTTTGAAAAGACAGAGCGGCATGTCTTCGCTGAAACCAGTAAAATCAGTCTAGCCATGGTAGCATTTTCCCAGTCGGCGCAACCATGAATCACTACTTTCTCAAAGGACTTAATTAACGTCAGAGCAAAAGCCTCTAATTTCCCCGCTATTTATCATTTGGCAACAAAACCTGTTTACTTACCACGGATGCCAAAGAATAGATTAAGCTGATAAAGAAAAGTATAAGATTAACAAGTGCAATTTACTTGTCAGATGGAGGTATTTTATCGTTTCACCGAGTTGTTCTCTCTAGAGGGAAACTTATGTGTTGATACTTGGCAACAGAGACAAAGCCAGGGCCAGTTCAGAGGTCAGTGTCAGAGAGGTGAAGCCCAATCATCTCTGTGGACCAGGGAATGCCCTTCCCACATCCATCCCATCACCGGAGAAGAAAGATAAGAAAGGATCTTTCTTACATGCTCTAAGTTAAACAAAGTTTTAAGTGTGCTTGCTTCAGCAGCACATGTACTAAAACTGGAAGCCGACAGAGATTAGCATGGCCCCTGAACAAGGATGATGTGTAAATCCGTTAAACACTCCATTATTTAAAAAAAAGAATTTTAAATATATTGCTGTAGTAAAGGGAACCATGCACAGACACAATAAAACTATTACAGTGGCAGAAGGGAAAAATGGGGAGGTAGGGGTAGTTAGGGAGTTTGGGATGGACATGTGCACCCTGCTGTATTTAAAATGGAAAACCAACAAAGACCTACTGTATAGCACAAGGAACTCTGCTCAATGTTATGTGGCAGCCTGGATAGGAGAGGAGTCTGCAGGGGGGAGATGGATACGTGTATATGTATGGCTGAATCCCTTCACAATTCACCTGAAAACGATCACAATATTGGTAATCAGCTATACCTTAATATAGAATAATAAGTTTAAGAAAAAGAAGCAAATAATTACAATATTATAGGTGGCAAAATAGGAAAGTGGAGTCTACAGATGCCATCTATACTTCTTAAATTAAGACATAAATGTACTTATTATTCATAAGCGTGACACGTGAATAACAATGATGACAACTTGACAAACTAAAAATATACTGTAAATCCTTCAAAGTACTGGAAGTCAAACACACATATCCCACAAATATCAAAAAGAAGAGAAAGGGGAAAACAAAGCAAAGAAAGGGAAAGAAATCCCTAGAGCAAATGATTTAGGAAATACAGAGTATATTGAAAACAGATCTCCAAAGTGAAGCTAGTAACAAGTGATACATAAACCATCATGTTTGAGTCATACATTCGGATGAAATGACACTAACAAATGCACTTAGGTTCAGCACACCTATTGGGAGAAAGTCTTGCAGAATGAGGTATATGTGAAAGAAACCACTAAAATCAGAATGGGCAAAGAGTGACCAGGCAAACTCTAACAGAGAAAGCTAGGAGTAACAATATCAGGCAAGGATAAAGTTAAAGCAAAAAGTGAAAAACCTAGCGTGAAAGGGGTAATGAATATTAACAAATGGCATCACCCACAACGATAATACAACTGATTTTTATGCACTAAATGGAAAAAAAAAAAAAAAAAAGCATAACTCCAAAGACTTCCTTGATGTCTTGGGCTTCCCTGGTGGCTCAGTCAGTAAAGAATCTGTCTGCAATTCAGGGGACCAAGGTTCAATCCCTGGGTCAGGAAGATCGCCTGGAGAAGGGAATGGCAACCCACTCCAGTATTCTTGCCTGGAGATTCCCATGGACAAAGGAGCCTGGCAGGCTATAGTCCACAGGTTCAAAGAGTCGGACACAACTTGGTGATTAAATCACCCAGAGACTTCTAGAAAAAATTTAAAAAACCCAGAAGTAGTATGAGATCAACTCATCCTTATGATATCAACTCATCCTTATGATATCGTGCTTGATCAAGTGGATAAGATTTCTCAATTAATTAAGGCGGTAGAGGTTCTGAAGTCAGTCAGCCTTAGCCCAGATGGGTTTGCTCAAACACAAATCACTGGGTTCTACCCCAGGGTTCTGCTTCAGTTGGTCTGGGTGGGCGCTTGAATCCTGTGCAGATGGACATTCAGTAGAGAAAACTGAGGAGAGATGGTGCCCTTTTGAAAGGTGAGGGATTACAAAGACAAGGACGATTCAAGAACTGGTATCAGAAGTCTCCAGGAACTTGCAAGACTTAGGCGGTGGGTCCACCAGCCCAAGGGAGTCACAGAGCCTTGAGGTGACTGCAGCCCCAGCAGGAAGGCCACTGGGGTTCAGGGGAGAGACCTGAGGACAGAGGGGGAATTTTACCCCCAATCTCTATTTCTAAGGCTTCCCTGGTGGCTCCAATGGTAGAGAATTTGCCTGCAATGCAACAGACATGGATTCGATCCCTGGGTCGGGAAGATCCTCTGGAGGAGGGCATGGCAACCCACTCCAGTATTCTTGCCTGGAGAATCCCATGGACAGAGGAGCCTGGTGGGCCACAGTCCATGTAATCACAGTCGGACACGACTGAGTGACTAACACTTTCACTTTCATTCTGTTTCGAAAATGCAGGCACCTTTTTCTACCCATGGGAGCGATGAGGGCAGAATTCCTCATTCTGTGCGAGTCTGTCTATCTTAGTCTTACCTCTCCTCAGCTCTCTCAGGTGCTAAAGTTTTCCTCACAGCCTGCCTTCTATTTCTGCTCCCAATAAAAAAAAAAAATTCTCTGTTTGGCCACACTTTGAGTCCTTTACACACGTTCCTTGACTGTGTTCCTGTGAGGGCCATCACCCCTATGTTATGGGTCAGGGATCTGAGGTCAGTGAGATCACCTACCGGAACACAGCACGTGCAGTGGAGGGGCTCGAATCCCCATCCACCTTGACCCAATGCAAGAGTCACACAACACTCCTCACTCTGCTTCTTGTCTGCTAATCATCTCCTTTCTTTGCACTCATCTCTTTCTCCCAGCTAGGAAGGGTAGGTTTAGTAGGGGGTTTTTTTGCTTAATGTTTTTTTTTCTCTCTCTCTCTTTTTCTCCTGGTTCTTTCCCAGGAAGTAGTCAAGTTTATATGAGTTTCCTTCAAGCCACCTCCCATGGCCACATTCCTCAGTCTGCTGAAACCACTCCTTCCTCTTGACATTTTGATCTGGATGGAAGGCAGAGGCTGTCATCAGAGAACAGCCAGCTGCTGGTAGCACCAGCCTCCCACACACCCGTCTGTCCTCACACGGCCTGCCAAGCCCCTGGGGCCTGAGTCTTGGCTTTGAAAGTCTCCAAAAATGGCAGCATCCTTGGCCAGAGACCAGGTTTACCAGTTCTTCCTAATTCTGTAGCTTAGAAATCATTTGCCTTTAAGGTGTCTTTGAACATTCACATTGGCTTAGTAACTTACAGAGTTTTGAAGATGCCTTCTTCTCATCTCTGTCTGCCTTTCCTGTTGATCAGAAGTCAACTACAGTGGGGTGTGCATCAGGGGGTGGGTGGTCTCCAAGAGACCTCCCTTGCTAGACATTCTGATTGTTCACCAATGCCTTCTGGGAATACAATGCTGGATTCCACCCTGAAGTCTGGAAAACTCTGGACTTTAAGGAGATGATCACGTTCCAAAAATTGAGATAGCAAAACAAACAGGATGGAAGAGTCTGAAGGCACTCCCTTGATTTCCAGCTGTTTCCAAAATGTATTCAGTTGAGCGAAACCCCAAACACATGGTGGAAAGCTTATTTCCCTCTAAAAATGTTAAATCCACACACCAAGCTAAAAGAAACCATCTCTGTATGAATTGGATTCATTCACACTTAACTAATGCGAAGCTTGGCAAGGAGCAGATGGAATATAAAGAGACTCCTTTTGGTGGCCTGAAGACATCTTCCCTTGCTCCAGGTTGCCTACTAAGAACAGGAAAGATGAAAGAGAAAGCTGGACTCCTTGTCTGACTCAACACCTTCCATTGGCAAGACTATCGGCACTAAAGCGCCGATAAGGGCAGAAGACACTGTCTGTGAAGAGGATATGCACTGATCTGGAAAAATGGTCCTGAGAAACCTATTTGCAGGGCAAGAATGGACATGAAGGTATCAAGGGTGGACTTAGGGACACAGTGGAGAAAGGAGTGGGGAGCAAATGGAGAGAGAAGCCTTGAAATATATCCATTACACAGGGAGCTCAGCTCGCTGCTGAGATGACCTGGAGGGAAGGAATGGGGGTGGGGGGGGGAGGCTCAGGAGGGAAGGGATATATNAAAAAAAGACTAAGGCCTAATTTGACTTTCACTAGTCTTTCCACAAATGTCCCCTTTTTTTTTGTCCTGGAATCCAACTCAGGATCCCTTAGTGCCCCTAGTTTCACCCCTTGTGGTTCTAGACTTGCTTTCTCACAGAAGGATGAGACACAGTATTCTGTCAAACCAGTGTTTCTCAGAAGAAGCCTTTGAGCTGGCATCTCAGCTGAGTGCTGACCACACCTGACAAGCCAAGGGCTGGCGCCACACAGACAAAAAGTACAGGACGCTGGAGCGCTTTCCATCAACTCCAAACATACAAATGCCACACACTACAGACCACGACAGACGCTCTCTCAGTGTTGTCACCTTTATTGTTTTTTTATTTTTCAGGCAAGAATTTATGTAAGAAGATGATGAAAAGGAACAGGTCACTCAATGACCTATTGGATGGAATGTGAGCTATTTATTCAATAAATATTTTCGGAGTGTCTACACGCGCAAGATGGTTGTGGAAAAGACAAAGAGGCACCCGGGAATTAGGGACAAGACGTGTTTCTGTAATACTTGTTTATTTAGGAAAATGGGATTTGTAATTCCCAGAAAACTTTGATCCTTGGTGGTTACTGCTCAGTCCCAAACTTCCGCTGCTTCACACAGCTAGTCTCTCTCTGGGTGTCTTTCTCTCACACGCACACACACACCCTCTTCCTGCTCCTGAGCCTTTGCCCTCTGAGTGATGTCAGCTCAGGAAACAGTACCTAGGAGCCTCCAGGAGAAGAAGAACCATAGCATCAGAAGATAGAAGGAATTCTCAGGGACCCAAAGTGATGGAAGTTTTGCTTTACACTCACTAATATCAAAACCAAGCTGAAAAAGAGACGACAAAGGAATATGCATGCTTATAAACCAGGAAATGTCCACTTTGTCTAAACTAAGGGCACTAAAAGGCTTTGGTTCCTGAAGTCACAAAACTTCCAAATGCCCGGTTCTTTCAAAACTGGCCTTCCATCTTGAGATTATCATACCGAGTGAGGTAAGTGAGAGAAGGAGAAATATGTGACATCCCTTATATGTGGAATCTAAAAAGAAATGATGCTGTTGTTTAGTCACTAAGTCCTGTCTGACTCTTTGCAAGGCCAGGCCCCTCTGTCCATGGGATTTCCCAGGCAAGAATACTGGGGTTGCCATTTCCCTCTCCAGGACATCTTCCTGACTCAGGGATCAAGTCAAATGTCTCCTGCATTAGCAGGCAGGTTCTTTACTGCTGTGCCAGTTGGGAAGCCCATTTATTTATATATAATACTCAAACACTATAATATATTTATAAGAACTGTATTGCATAAGTATTGCGATGTATTTGTATAGTTCTACCCACTCCAGTGTTCTTGCCTGGAGAATCCCAGGGACAGGGGAGCCTGGTGGGCTGCCGTCTATGGGGTCGCACAGAGTCGGACACGACTGAAGTGACTTAGCAGCAGCAGCAGCAGCAGCAGCAGTAAGACATATCATGTTGAACAAGTGTAAGATTTCAGAGACTGTGCCCACAGCCCCGGCAGTGCCTGGAATGTCCCACTTTGGAATCACCACTTTGTCAGTGATTATGGTGTACTTGTGGCTTCTGAGCAATATCTGTGATCAGACTGAGGGTGTTTTAGGTAAAACTTTTCTATAAAACCATCGGAACGTGAAGCCTTTTGAAAAGACAGATTTAACAGTCTTTCTGGTTTCTGTTATGGTACTTAGTCTAGTCACTGTTTAACCTCTTGTTGACAAATGCTGTTAATTTATGGAAATATCAAACGCACCTAGATTTTTTTAGTTTTGGGTTAAATTTATGCAGAATGTGCTCTTAAGGAAAAGCTGTTTTATCAGTCTGTTCATTTCTTTTCTCCTTCACAGTGCATCAGGTTGTGGCTCTTCGTGTATTTCTTGAAGAGATGCGCCTGAGATTGATTTACTTACTGGCCTTTTCCTGGAAGCAGCATTGGTTTTATTTATGAATTCTACACATTGCTTATCTGGGCACTTTTGTTTGATTTCAGATTCATTAGTGACTACTTTGGTGTTTATAACTGCTTTTTTCTAACTTCCTTTGGTTGTACATTCTTTATGTCTTGAGTAATTTCTAGTGAATATATTTCCAAATATTTTTTTGTTAATTAAAACATTTATGACTACGGGTTTCCTTCTGTTATAATTTTGGACCAATATACAGTACTCTCCTTGTCTTGAACTTCTAAAAAGTTTATAATTTTGGTCGTTTTTTTTTTTCCAGTTTGATCTGAGGACTTTTTGAATTACTATTTTTAATTTCAGTTGGTTAGATTGATAGCAGTGGAAAGGGACAGGGGAAATGTTATTTTTAATTTCCAGCTTTTTTAAGGTTCTGTTGTTCTGGTTTCTATTTATTGGTTTTGTTTCTCTGCTGTTTTGCTTCTCTGGTTATCCTCCAGTAAACAATAGGAGATATAATATGATTTATACATGATATATTATAAAGAATTGGCTCACAGGAGACTGGGAAGTCTCATGATTTTCAGACAAGGAAGATGTGTGAAAGTGTGTTAGTCACTCAGTCGTGTCCAACTTTTTGCAATCCCACGGACTGTAGCACACCAGGCTCTGCTGTCCATGGAATTTTCCGGGCCAGAATACGGGAGTGGGTAGCCATTCCCTTCTCCAGGAGATTGTCTTGCTCCAGGGATCAAACCTGGGTCTCCTGCATTGCAGGCATTTTCTTTACCATCTGAGTCACTTGGGTGACTCAGGAAAGCACGTATTAAAATTCTAGCCTGAGTCCCTTGGAAAGATGTTTGTTAAACACCATGCCTTGATTGTGTTTTTGTGAGATTCTCCTTATATTTCTAACAGTCTTTGCCACAGATGTTCACTAATATTCTTACACACATATATACATAAACATTCATGAGCATTCCACTTTCTTGGTAGATTTTAACCTTTGACTTTAGGTAATGTTTCATGAAGTTTCAGTATTGATATTGCCGTCTTCTTTTTGTGGTATATTCTTATTCCATCCCTTATTTTCTTTATTAAATGTCCAATCTTTTTCTTTTAAAAATAGTACAGCATTTATAAGTGTGGTTTGCAAAGTC
>SJYV01021315.1:1678953-1706803 GCA_006410875.1 Neotragus pygmaeus
TTTTTTTTTGTCCTGGAATCCAACTCAGGATCCCTTAGTGCCCCTAGTTTCACCCCTTGTGGTTCTAGACTTGCTTTCTCACAGAAGGATGAGACACAGTATTCTGTCAAACCAGTGTTTCTCAGAAGAAGCCTTTGAGCTGGCATCTCAGCTGAGTGCTGACCACACCTGACAAGCCAAGGGCTGGCGCCACACAGACAAAAAGTACAGGACGCTGGAGCACTTTCCATCAACTCCAAACATACAAATGCCACACACTACAGACCACGACAGACGCTCTCTCAGTGTTGTCACCTTTATTGTTTTTTTATTTTTCAGGCAAGAATTTATGTAAGAAGATGATGAAAAGGAACAGGTCACTCAATGACCTATTGGATGGAATGTGAGCTATTTATTCAATAAATATTTTCGGAGTGTCTACACGCGCAAGATGGTTGTGGAAAAGACAAAGAGGCACCCGGGAATTAGGGACAAGACGTGTTTCTGTAATACTTGTTTATTTAGGAAAATGGGATTTGTAATTCCCAGAAAACTTTGATCCTTGGTGGTTACTGCTCAGTCCCAAACTTCCGCTGCTTCACACAGCTAGTCTCTCTCTGGGTGTCTTTCTCTCACACGCACACACACACCCTCTTCCTGCTCCTGAGCCTTTGCCCTCTGAGTGATGTCAGCTCAGGAAACAGTACCTAGGAGCCTCCAGGAGAAGAAGAACCATAGCATCAGAAGATAGAAGGAATTCTCAGGGACCCAAAGTGATGGAAGTTTTGCTTTACACTCACTAATATCAAAACCAAGCTGAAAAAGAGACGACAAAGGAATATGCATGCTTATAAACCAGGAAATGTCCACTTTGTCTAAACTAAGGGCACTAAAAGGCTTTGGTTCCTGAAGTCACAAAACTTCCAAATGCCCGGTTCTTTCAAAACTGGCCTTCCATCTTGAGATTATCATACCGAGTGAGGTAAGTGAGAGAAGGAGAAATATGTGACATCCCTTATATGTGGAATCTAAAAAGAAATGATGCTGTTGTTTAGTCACTAAGTCCTGTCTGACTCTTTGCAAGGCCAGGCCCCTCTGTCCATGGGATTTCCCAGGCAAGAATACTGGGGTTGCCATTTCCCTCTCCAGGACATCTTCCTGACTCAGGGATCAAGTCAAATGTCTCCTGCATTAGCAGGCAGGTTCTTTACTGCTGTGCCAGTTGGGAAGCCCATTTATTTATATATAATACTCAAACACTATAATATATTTATAAGAACTGTATTGCATAAGTATTGCGATGTATTTGTATAGTTCTACCCACTCCAGTGTTCTTGCCTGGAGAATCCCAGGGACAGGGGAGCCTGGTGGGCTGCCGTCTATGGGGTCGCACAGAGTCGGACACGACTGAAGTGACTTAGCAGCAGCAGCAGCAGCAGCAGCAGTAAGACATATCATGTTGAACAAGTGTAAGATTTCAGAGACTGTGCCCACAGCCCCGGCAGTGCCTGGAATGTCCCACTTTGGAATCACCACTTTGTCAGTGATTATGGTGTACTTGTGGCTTCTGAGCAATATCTGTGATCAGACTGAGGGTGTTTTAGGTAAAACTTTTCTATAAAACCATCGGAACGTGAAGCCTTTTGAAAAGACAGATTTAACAGTCTTTCTGGTTTCTGTTATGGTACTTAGTCTAGTCACTGTTTAACCTCTTGTTGACAAATGCTGTTAATTTATGGAAATATCAAACGCACCTAGATTTTTTTAGTTTTGGGTTAAATTTATGCAGAATGTGCTCTTAAGGAAAAGCTGTTTTATCAGTCTGTTCATTTCTTTTCTCCTTCACAGTGCATCAGGTTGTGGCTCTTCGTGTATTTCTTGAAGAGATGCGCCTGAGATTGATTTACTTACTGGCCTTTTCCTGGAAGCAGCATTGGTTTTATTTATGAATTCTACACATTGCTTATCTGGGCACTTTTGTTTGATTTCAGATTCATTAGTGACTACTTTGGTGTTTATAACTGCTTTTTTCTAACTTCCTTTGGTTGTACATTCTTTATGTCTTGAGTAATTTCTAGTGAATATATTTCCAAATATTTTTTTGTTAATTAAAACATTTATGACTACGGGTTTCCTTCTGTTATAATTTTGGACCAATATACAGTACTCTCCTTGTCTTGAACTTCTAAAAAGTTTATAATTTTGGTCGTTTTTTTTTTTCCAGTTTGATCTGAGGACTTTTTGAATTACTATTTTTAATTTCAGTTGGTTAGATTGATAGCAGTGGAAAGGGACAGGGGAAATGTTATTTTTAATTTCCAGCTTTTTTAAGGTTCTGTTGTTCTGGTTTCTATTTATTGGTTTTGTTTCTCTGCTGTTTTGCTTCTCTGGTTATCCTCCAGTAAACAATAGGAGATATAATATGATTTATACATGATATATTATAAAGAATTGGCTCACAGGAGACTGGGAAGTCTCATGATTTTCAGACAAGGAAGATGTGTGAAAGTGTGTTAGTCACTCAGTCGTGTCCAACTTTTTGCAATCCCACGGACTGTAGCACACCAGGCTCTGCTGTCCATGGAATTTTCCGGGCCAGAATACGGGAGTGGGTAGCCATTCCCTTCTCCAGGAGATTGTCTTGCTCCAGGGATCAAACCTGGGTCTCCTGCATTGCAGGCATTTTCTTTACCATCTGAGTCACTTGGGTGACTCAGGAAAGCACGTATTAAAATTCTAGCCTGAGTCCCTTGGAAAGATGTTTGTTAAACACCATGCCTTGATTGTGTTTTTGTGAGATTCTCCTTATATTTCTAACAGTCTTTGCCACAGATGTTCACTAATATTCTTACACACATATATACATAAACATTCATGAGCATTCCACTTTCTTGGTAGATTTTAACCTTTGACTTTAGGTAATGTTTCATGAAGTTTCAGTATTGATATTGCCGTCTTCTTTTTGTGGTATATTCTTATTCCATCCCTTATTTTCTTTATTAAATGTCCAATCTTTTTCTTTTAAAAATAGTACAGCATTTATAAGTGTGGTTTGCAAAGTCCGCTCTTTGAATTCCCTGTCTCTGCCCTGGCCAGTTATTTATCTGACTGTCTGTCTGTCTCCCTGTTGAGATGTAGCATATGTTAAAGGGTTTAAAAGTGCCCAGAGTGTAAGAACCCAACTAATGTTTACCTATGGGTCTTTTTTATGACTATCATTTTATTTTATGTTAGAAACAGCAAAGCATTTATCTTATAAATAAGGAAGCATTAGAATTTAGTTTCTTAAATCCAGTCTGAGAGCCATATATTTTAATAGGGTAAATTAGTGAAGTGAAGTGAAGTGAAAGTCACTCAGTTGTGTCCGACTCTTTGCGACCCCATGGACTATACAGTCCATGGAATTCTCCAGGCCAGAATACTAGAGTGGGTAACCGTTTCTTTCTCCAGGGGACCTTTCCAACCCAGGTATCTAATCCAGGTCTCCCACATACATTTTAATAGGGTGAGTTAAAATCCATCCAAATTGATTTCCACCATCATTAGTAGGGGTTTTATTTTTATACCTATTCTTCCTTTTACATTTTTTATTCACTTGGATTTTATTATTTTACTGGATCTTGTCTCAACTGGGGAAAATGGATGATTCTGGAAATTTATTCATTTCAACTGGGTTATCCTATTTTGTAACAGATTAGTCTTCGTAGTGTTATACTTCTTTTTATTTCTGTAAAGCCTTTCATTTTTGACTTTTGTCATTTGGTTCTTTTCTCTTTTTTTCTTAACCTACTAAACAGCTTGTCAGTTTTGCTGATCCTTTCAGAGAATCAGTTCCCTCTTTCATTGATTTTTCCCAGTCTCTAGTTCTCTTTTTCTCTGTTAGAATAGTTTTTATTGGTCTCCTTTTGCTATTTTGGGGTTGTTTGCTCTTCCTTTTATAGTTTCTTAGGGTATAAAGTTTTGCTATTTGTTTGGATGTGTCTTCTTTTTTAACATCAGTTCAGTTCAGTCGCTCAGTCATGTCCGACTCTTTGCAACCCCATGAATCGCAGCACATCAGGCCTCCTTGTCCATCACCAACTCCCAGAGTTCACTCAGATTCACGTCCATCGAGTCCGTGATGCCATCCAGGCATCTCATCTTCGGTCGTCCCCTTCTCCTCCTGCCCCCAATCCCTCCCAGCATCAGAGTCTTTTCCAATGAGTCAACTCTTCGCATGAGGTGGCCAAAGTACTGGAGTTTCAGCTGTAGCATCATTCCTTCCAAAGAAATCTCAGGGCTGATCTCCTTCAGAATGGACTGGTTGGATCTCCTTGTAGTCCAAGGGACTCTCAAGAGTCTTCTCCAACACCACAGTTCAAAAGCATCAATTCCTCACCGCTCAGCCTTCTTCACAGTCCAACTCTCACATCCATACATGACTACTGGAAAAACCATAGCCTTGACTAGATGGACCTTAGTCGGCAAAGTAATGTCTCTGTTTTTGAATATGCTATCTAGGATGGTCGTAACTTTTCTTCCAAGGAGTAAGCGTCTTTTAATTTCATGGCTGCAGTCACCATCTGCAGTGATTTTGGAGCTCCCAAAAATACAGTCTGACACTGTTTCCACTGTTTCCCCATCTATTTCCCATGAAGTGATGGGACCGGATGCCATGATCTTTGTTTTCTGAATGTTGAGCTTTAGGCCAACTTTTTCACTTTGCTCTTTCACTTTCATCAGGAAGCTCTTTAGTTCCTCTTCACTTTCTGCCATAAGGGTGGTGTCATCTGCATATCTGAGGTGATTGATATTTCTCCCAGCAATCTTGATTCCTGCTTGTGTTTCTTCCAACCCAGCATTTCTTATGATGTACTCTGCATATAAGTTAAATAAGCAAGGTGACAATATACAGCCTTGATGTACTCCTTTTCCTTCCATGTCCAGTTCTAACTGTTGCTTCCTGACCTGCATACATGTGTTCAATTAAAATATAATTGCAGTTATAAATTTTCCTCTTAAGTCTGCTTTTGCCATGTCCTATACATTTTGGTATGTTGTGTTTTCATATTTGTTATCTTACTATTTTTAAAAATTTCTCATTGATTTCTTTTTGAACTGTTGGTCATTTAATATCGTGTTGTTTAATTTTCATGCTTGTGGGGTTTTCTGTTCTCTAGTTCCAGTCTATTGTGATCAGAAAGGATATGTTACATGATCTCAGCCTTTTGAAGTTTATTAAGTCTTTGTCCTCTGCTCAGGAAATGCTCTGTGGCCTGACATGTGGTCTACAGTGTAGAATGCTCCATGTGCACTTGAAGAAAATGTACATGTTTGATATTGTTAAGGCACTGTTTTTATAAGTCTGTTAGGTCCAGTTTACTTAGAGTGTCGTTCAAGTTCTCTATAGGCCAACTCAGAAAAATTGCAGGTTCAATTTCAGACCACCACAATGAAGTGAATATTACTCTAAAGGGAGTCACAGGAATCTTTTGGCTTCCCAATGTCTATTAAAATTATATTTATACTACACTGAAACTTATTAAGTGTGCAATAGCATTATGTCTAAAAACCAATGTACATGACTTAATTTTTAAATACTTTATTTCTACAAAAGTTGACAACCATCATCTGATGATGGAGAGTTGCCACTAACGTAAAAGGACCTGAAGTAGTCTGATCCTGCTACTATCAACTTGAGATTGTCATTTCTCCTGTAACATCCACATTTCAAAAGTTACTCAATTATTTTTATCAAGTATATTTGAGTCTTGATATATAAAATTCTAAGCAGAAGAAACTCTTTCCAAACATTGTCACACAAAGATTTCTAAGCTGGATAGAACCCTGCTTCCCTGCCACAGTCAAGATTCTGAGGCCCCCAAGGATAAATCAAGATCCTCAAGAACACTGATTTTTATCAAGGCAGTGTGTAGGAGCTTTCTGTTCAAATACATAATTGATGAAGATATTTCTCTTAGATCTTAAATAAGTCTTTTGTTGAGCTGGGCAAGCTTCTCAGCAGACAGAGTGCTCTCAATTCTCCTGAGTACTTTAAAATTTCCAGTGATTTTTGTTTCTCAGAAAACTTCTTGCTTTCAGCAGTTTCTCAAAGAATGTCAACAGAAATCTGTTTCAGTGTTACAGTGAGTCCATTTTATCCTTTACATTCCTCTTACTTCTGGAAGACAGCTCTTTTAGCGGTTTTATCTTTCCCTTCGCTCTTGTACATTACAGAATTTTGTAGGAGGTCCAAGTTACTAGATCACCCAGAAAAAGCCAGGCATATCCTAGTCAGACTTTCTGAGAGTGACCGGCTTTGTCCTCTGCTCAGGAAATGTTTCATAGCTCGCTCCCTCTGCAGCTCCTTATGCATTTGCAATGAGAATTCAAAATGGAGTTAGTATCTCTCCACCTGCTTATCTCTCTGTCTCATAAAACACTGATGGAGGCCTTAGTACTAACTGGAGGTTTGTCCACTGTCTTTAAGCGGTTCCCTCAGAAGTTATCGCTGAGAGAAGGACTCAAGTGCAAGCAGTTAATTTAGGGAGTGGCTCCAGGAATCACCAGTGGGGAAATGCAAAATTGAACCAGGGGAGGGACATCAACAAAAGGCACCTTATTGAACAGATTGCTGTGGACAGCAGCTGGAGCTCAGTCCCTGACTAGCTGGGAGAGCAGGGAAGATGCATCCCAGAATTGTCCTAACCAGGAAACAGGGAGAGGGGGTGTTGGTCCACTGGCTTCTCTCAGTCACTGCCTGAGTGCTTCTCCTGGATATATTAACTCTCTAGCCTTTCTGGCCCCTCCCGTTGTGGGAGAGCAGGCTTGTACAACTAGAAATGACCCACTGGCCAAGATTCTCAAGTACCTGCAGTTGGTGTTCTCAGCATCCTGTCTGCACATTGTAGGAGATGAGGATGGGAGGACATGGATGGGTACCAGCCACATCTGCTACACACTCCTTCAGTACTTTCTTCTACTCACTGGAGAGAATGGTGAGATTCTAACCTTCCCTGCAATCCTCCAGATATATGCTCTAAGAAGTCCTAGAAAAAAAAGGGAAATCATGATTTTGGCAACTAAATCTTCCAGTATGTGAAGTTTTCTGTAAGCCAAAAGCATTTCCAAGAGAATAGATTGCTGTTCACAGAGAAGAGTCCATTTTCTCCTGTCTTTAAAGTGTGGCTCTGTAAACAGTATTCTTGCCTGGAGAATCCTATGGATGGAGGGGCTTGGTGGGCTACAGTCCACGGGTAGCAAAGAGTCAGACATGACTGAGCAACTTCACTTTCACTTCACTTTCTGTAAACAGATGGACTTCTGGGATAGTTCAGTTGGTAAAGAATTTGCCTGCAATGCAAGAGACCCTGGGTTGACTCCTGGGTCTGGAAGATCACTACAGAAGGGATGGGCTAACCACTCCAGTATTCTTGGCTTCCTTTGTGGCTCAGCTAGTAAAGAATCCACCTGCCATGCAGGAGACCTGGATTTGATCCCTGGATTGGGAAGATCCCCTGGAGAAAGGAAAGGCTACCTACAGATGTGTATAAGAGACAGGTTCTTGCCTGNTGGCTTCCTTTGTGGCTCAGCTAGTAAAGAATCCACCTGCCATGCAGGAGACCTGGATTTGATCCCTGGATTGGGAAGATCCCCTGGAGAAAGGAAAGGCTACCTACTCCAGTATTCTGGCCTGGAGAATTCCATGGACTGTATAATTGATGGGGTCACAAAGAGTCAGACACGACTGAGCGACTTTCACTTTCACTTTACTATATACAAATGCACTAATTCACTTTTAGTGTAAATAAAAGTCTCAGAATATTAGCATTCTCCATGATATGATTGGCATAAACTAAGCATGCCAATATTGCTGAAGCAGCAACAACCAGAGGGAGGATCTTTCTATTTAAAATATGTGATTTATTTTCTGCCAACTGCTTTTTAAAAGTATATGTATAATATATATATTTTAGATATATACATTTGAGAAACCCCCTTGAGATGAACTCAGCTGCCTACCTTTAGTACATCCGCATGGAGAAAAATATTTTACAAAGCATGACATTCACTCAGGGTACATTAATCAGGGACCTAAAGTGTGCCAGATACTGTGCCTGGCACAGTAAATAAGTGATAAACTCCTACAAGCCTGGTCCCAAGGATCCCACACTTTAGGAGGGAAGAACAAGGCAGGGAGAAAAGCCAGATCAGCAGAGGAAGGTCACAGAGAGGAGTGGTCGTGAGTGTGGACCCCAGAGTCAGAATGGCGTTCTTAGCATCTCTGCTCAAATCCTGCTTCTGACACTCACTCATCACTTGTCTTGAGCCAATTGTGAAAGTGGCTCAGTTGCATCCAACTCTTTGCAATCCCATCGACTATTCAGTCCATGGAATTCTCCAGGCCAGAATACTGGAATGGGCAACTGTTCCCTTCTCCAGGGATTGTTCCCAACCCAGGGATCAAACTCAGGTCTCCCACATTGTAGGCAGATTCTTTACCAGCTAAGCCATGAGGGAAGCCGAATTACAGAGCCGCTGATCTTCAGTTGTGCTCACCTATGATGTGCTAATAACTCTATCTGCTGGGGACAGAGCAGAAAGACTAGAGGGGGTGAGCATCATGTCAATGGCTCAGTGAATAGTAAATGTCAGCTATTATTAGTGCAAAGAACTGGATTAGTAATTGCTTATTGCAGAACAAATCACCACACATTTAGCACCTTAAAGCAAGACATATTTCTTACCTTTCGGCATCCATGGGTCAGAAATCCAGGCACAGCTTAACTGAGTCCTGTGCTTCAAGATCTCTCCTAGGCTCCAATCAAGGTGTCAACAAGACCTGGGTTACCATTCAAAGACTCACTTGGGGAAGGGCTGCTCCCAAGCTCCTGGGTTCTTCCCGAAGGGTTGGACTGAGTCCTCACCTCCTTTCAGGCTGTGGCTGGAGGCACCCTCATCACTTGCCACATGGTCTCCCCAGCATGGTGGCTGCGTCTTTAAAAGGGAAATAAGGAAGGTCTGCCAGCAAGAGATGAGCCACAGTCCCGTGAGATCTGTTCACAGAAGGATTTCTGTCACTGTTGGCACGTTTTTTTGGTTGGAAGCATGTCACGGGTCTCACCCAGAGTCAACAGGAGGAGATTCCTCAAGGATCTTAACACTGGGAGGTGGAGAAAATTGGGGGCCATGTTAGGGTCTCCTGCAACAAGCATGTTTAAAATATATAGTAAGTCCCCTACATATGCACTGATTCCATTCCAAGAGTGATATTCATAAGTCCAACACAGTTAGCCTAGATACCCAACTAACACAATCGGCTATATAGTACTACACTGTTATAGGTTTATAATACATTTCACACAAATAATACATAACAAACAAACACAAAAACAAAGAAAACATTTTTAATCTTACAAAACAGTACCTTGAAAAGTTCAGTAGTACAGTTTGACAACTGGCAGACAGGGACATGTTTGTATCTTTGAAAGTTTACAATTTGAAGGTTTGGGTGTAGGGGACTTACTGTAATATGGTGTAAGTGGTCTGCTCAAGGAGGTGAGATTAATTAGTAAAGGATATCAAGAAGAGTCTTTAGGGAGTAGCTGCCAAATTGAGATGGGAAATGTAGGGATTTCCCAGGAAGGCCAAGAACCAAAGGCATCCCGGGAAGAGCAGCATCCTGTACAAGGGCAGGCGGTGATAAGCCATGTATTATCATCCTGAGGGCCACATGGGGCAATGGAGAAGTAGGCAAGGAAGAGCATTATACTTCATTAAAATACCCTTCACCTCCATCTCTGCATCCATGCCATCCCCTGCTCTGTGCCCTGGGAGGCTGACTATCACAGCTGGCTCCAGATGGCTTCAAACAATGCTGAACATTCCAGGAGGTGAGAGGGCAGAAAGAGAGAGAGACTGGGATGTCTCTGCTTTCTGGACCACTCCTGGGGGTTTCCCTCGATCTGGTGGAATCCTTGGACCAAGAGTAAGACCCTCACAGCCAGCTGTGTTTCTAGATTTCATGACCACTCCTTCACCTCTTCAGGCCTGGGTGTGATGATAGTGTCATTTGTTTCTAGATTGTGTGCATGCATGCTAAGTCTATTCAGTCATGTCTGACTCTTTGCGACCCCATGGACTATAATCTGCCAGGCTCCTTCATCCATGGGAGTCTCCAGGCAAGAATACTGGAGTGGGTTGCCATGTCCTCCTCCAGGGGATCTTCCCAACCCAGGGATTGAACCTCAACGTTTCTCTTGCATTGCAGGCAGATTCGTTACTGCTGAGCCACCAGGGAAGCTCCTGGTTGGGGGCACTTTGGGGGAGCTTTCTTATCCGTTGCCTGCAATTCTGCAAATGGCTCCTTTATTAAAATGTCTTCAGATTACCCAGTGTGGGTGTGGCCTTTCTTTTCTGTTAGGGTTAGGCTCACCCTAGACTTGCTGTGGTCCTGACAAGGGAAGCTGAAGCCCATCTCTGAGTCCAGGGGACAGTGAGGAGATGGGGCGGCAGGGTACAAGCATGTGTGTTTTGTCCCAAGGACCTAACATCTCACGGGAAGAGAAGAGAGTTCAGATGGCTTCCTGGTCTGTGCTTGGTTTTCCAAGAATGGCTGCATATGTCACCCGGGGAAAAATTCAGAGGAAGAGTGAGTTCAAGCTGTGGTATATATACACAATGGAGTATTACTCTGCCATTAAAAAGAATAAATTTGAATCAGTTCTATTGAGATGGATGAAACTGGAGCCTATTATACAGAGTGAAGTAAGCCAGAAAGAAAAACACCAATACAGTATACTGACACATATATATGGAATTTAGAAAGATAGTAATGATGACCCTGTATGTGAGACAACAAAAGGACACAGACATAGACAATGGACTTTTGGCCTCAGAGGGAGTAGGAGAGGGCGGGATGATCTGCGAGAATGGCGTTGAAGAATATATACTATTATGTAAGAAACGAATCACCAGTCTATGTTTGATACAGAATGCAGGACGCTTGGGGCTGGTGTACGGGGATGATCTAGAGAGACGTTGTGGGGTGGGAGGTGGGAGGGGGATTCAGGATTGGGAGCTTGTGTACACCTGTGGTGGATTCATGTCGATGTACGGCAAAGCCAATAGAGTATTGTAAAGTAAAATTAAAAAAATAAATTTAAAAAAATTGAAAAAAAAATGAATGATGAAGATTTGGCTCAGACACACAGAACTGCAGGACCATGTAGAACAGAGAGCAATGCCCATGAGACATGGGATGTAGACATTTGTAGCCCAGAGGGTGTTCTGAAGTAGAGGCACGAGACAGGAGGCATTAGTTTGAAATTTATGCTTAAAAACACTGGGGAGAAAAATGTGGTCTAAAGAAAGGATCTGGAGAGAGAGGAACAAGACATTTTAGAGATAATTAAGAGACAATGAAGACCTAATAGATATAAAGGGACACCTAAATATTTTGCCATTTTCATAATACAAGTGTTTCCCCCTTTTTGATTTATCCCACAAGTATTTTTGACCAACTGACACTGGTCTAGATGAGTTTGGTCCATCAGCGATCAAGAAAGGCATCAGCAACTTGCCTTAAGGGACTTTTCTGGCAGGGGAGGTGGCAAGTCAAAACGAGATCGAGGGAGCCAGTGTTACAGTAATTTAGAAGGTGATAAGGAGACAAAGGAAAAGTGTGGTGGGGGATAGGGCTCAGAGAAGAACTGTCAAGGAAGAGGATGAGGCTCCCAGGATGGAAGATGCTCCAGGCAGAGGGAACAGCAGGGGCCCTAAGCGAAGAGCAAGCCTGGCCAAGCGCCAGCGAGAAGGTCCAAGTGGAGAGTGAGCTGGACAGAGGAGGGAAGATGATATCAGAGACAAACAGGAGACAGAAGTCATGAAGAGTCATCAAGGACATGAAGAGCCCTGAGGGAGGGCCCTGATGCAGAGGGGGGAGCCACTGTGAGCTGTGAAGGCCAGGAACTGCCTGATGGTTTGGACAAGGGTGCAATGTGAGCTGCCTCTCATTTTACTAGGGCCACGTTGCCCCTGGTAGGGAGTATGGAGGGGCAGGGGTGGAAGCAGGGGGATTCCAAAGAAGGCCTTGCACAAGGGATATGGTGGTGACTGCAACCACATGGTAACAGTAAGAGGGTAAGAGTGGATGTGTTATGCGCACATTTTGAAGATGGAGTCAACAGGGGAAAAACCAGATATTTCCTAGGAGTCACTGATTCAGAGGAGGGTCATCAGTGGGTTCTAAAATCTGTGATGTAACTTGAAGACAAACAGGATACTTACAAAGTCTTCAGGTATCTTCTCACAAGATATTTATTAATTGCAAAAATTGGGGAAACCCAGCAGATGTCACATTCGCCAAAGGACTTGTGTTGACATCACCCATCATGAGACAGATGGACATCTTGTGCTGGACAATTTGAAGCACCAAGGAGGATACAAAGTATTTCAACTGGAAGCTTGCTCACAGTGTTCAGTTCAGTTCAGTTCAGTTCAGTCACTCAGTCGTGTCTGACTCTTTGCGACCCCACAGACTGCTGCACACCAGGCCTCCCTGTCCATCACCAACTCACGATGTTTACTCAAACTCATGTCCATTGAGTCGGTGATGCCATCCAACCATCTCATCCTTTGTCATCCTCTTCTCCTCCTGCCCTCAATCTTTTCCAACATCAGGGTCTTTTCAAATGAGTCTGCTCTTCGTATCAGGTGGTCAAAGTATTGGAGTTTCAGCTTCAACATCAGTCCTTCCAATGAACTCCCAGATCTGATCTCCTTTAGGATGGACTGGTTGGATCTCCTTGCAGTCCATGGGACTCTCAAGAGTCTTCTCCAACACCACAGTTCAGAAGCATCAATTCTTCTGCACTTAGCTTTCTTTATAGTCCAACGCTCACATCCATACATGACCACTGGAAAAACCATAGCTTTGACTAGACAGAACTTGGGTGGCAAAGTAATGTCTCTCCTTTTTAATATGCTGTCTAGATTGGTCATAATTTTTCTTCCAAGGAGCAAGTGTCTTTTCATTTCATGGCTGCAGTCACCATCTGCAGTGATTTTGGAGCCCCTCAAAATAAAGTCTCTCACTGTTTCCATGGTTTCGCTATCTATGCCATGAAGTGATGGGACCAGATACCATGTTCTTAGTTTTAAGCCATGCTGAGTTTTAAGCCAACTTTTTCACTCTCCTCTTTTACTTTCATCAAGAGGCTCTTAGTTCTTCTTCACTTTCTGCCATAAGGGTGGTGTCATCTGCATATATGAGGTTATTGATATTTCTCCAGGCAATCTTGATTCCAGCTTGTGCTTCTTCCAGCCCAGCGTTTCTCATGATGTACTCTGCATATAAGTTAAATCAGCAGGGTGACAATATATAGCCTTGACGTACTCCTTTGCCTATTTGAAACCAGTCTATTGTTCCATGTCCAGTTCTAACTGTTGCTTCCTGACCTGCATATAGATTTCTCAAGAGGCAGGTCAGGTGGTCTAGTATTCTCATCTCTTTAAGAGTGTCAGTCAATCAGTTCAGTCACTCAGTCGTGTCCGACTCTTTGCAACCCCATGAATTACAGCACACCAGGCCTCCCTGTCCATCACCAACTCCTGGAGTTCAGTCAAACTCATGTCCATTGAGTCGGTGATGCCATCCAGCCATCTCATCCTCTGTTGTCCCCTTCTCCTCCTGCCCCCAATCCCTTCCAGCATCAGGGTCTTTTCCAATGAGTCAACTCATCGCATGAGGTGGCCAAAGTGTAACACCAGACAAACCCCAGATTCAAGGGTGCTCTGCAGAATCTCTGGCCCATACTCAAGAAGGAAAAAAGTAAACACAACAATTGAGAAATTGTTTCTGATTTTAAAGACTAAAGTTTATTGATAAGATCGTGAATGAACCCCCCCCAACTTTTTCTAATAAAGGCCATTATTGAGTCAACTGACAAAATCTAAATTAGGTCTTTAGGTTAGAAGCAATATAGTGTACATGCGTGCTCAAGTCACTTCAGTCATGTCTGACTCTGTGACCCAATGTCACATCAGGCTCCTCTTATCAATTTTGTGATTTTAATACAAGTCCTGAGTTAAGAGAATGTACTTGTTTTTAGGAAATGTGCTCTGAAGTATTTAACAATAAATAGAGTTAGATGTCATATCTGCAACTTAATCCCAAATGACCAGAATAAGCATTAAAATATGTACCGTGATAATGCAAATGTGGGAAAATGTGAACTTTGGGGGAATCTGAGTGAAAGATACACAGGAAGTCCTCATATTATCCTTTCAACTTTTCCATAAGTCTAAAATTATTTTAAATTATAAAAGGTTATTTTATTTACAAAAAGTCTTTCCAGGAATTTTGGGAATTTCCAGAGTTCCTCAATTCTATAATCAATTCCAGCTTATGATTAAATACTAATAGACATTATATTAAAGACATATTTAAATTCTTAAAGTAAGTTAACCAGAAGGGGAGATCCATTACTTAGTATATGTTTCCCTGAGAATTTATAAATCTTTCCATTCATGTTAAGATCATCAAGTGGCGGTCTCTTTTTGTCCTTGCTCTCTCTTTGGGTAGACGGACTACACAACTTGTTGTCATGTAAAAATTACCCCAGCCTGTGCCCCACAGCTACCACATCCCCTTCCTCTTCTATTCAAGGAAAACTCTGACTTGGTGTGTTCTTGATGTTCCTGGGAACCCAGCCTGAAAAGTTTTCCACCAGAGAATCTGGGGTAAAAATGCTTCTGAGAAGGAAATGCTCCTGTCTCCATTACCCCCGAAGGCAACATGCATTTCATACCTTGATTTGACTTAAATCAAACTCTTTACCACTACTTTTGACTATAGAACTCTTGGGATCCAGGATTCTCAGCTGTGTGATAACCTTTAGACCATCTTTAAATTCTGATACTCAACACATTAGGAGGAGTTGTTCTAAAAAATGCACACACAAGAGAAAACCCATATTTCAGACCATATGGAAACAATAAAAAGATGTGTCAGTGGTTCTAGGAAGATGTCAGCAAATTATGAAATTTAAAGGGAGTGAGGCAGCTTATCTGAGCCTGGAGACACAGCTGGTGCCTGGGGATTCGGCCAGTTCCTCGCCCACAGCTCACTAAGTCATTGCCTCTGACTTCAGGCAGTAAAGCTGGGAGAGATGGCAACAGGATTCAGACATCCCTGCTGGAGAAGAGCACCCTGTGGGCCCCTGCTCAGTCCTCATGTCCTTGGCATTGTTTCTCATCTGCATAGTGCATTGATCAGACCGGATGCTTTTGCTTCACTTTAGGATTCTTGCAGTTCCAGGTGCAGGGGACCAACTCCACTGTCTTGAACAAGGAGGGTTCTGGGCAAACATCATTAGTGGTACCCTAGTCCTCAAATCTCTCCCCACTCCTTCATTAAAACCGGCAAGGGAAGACCAGGAGCCCAGGCTGACCTCTGGCTCAGCCCCTGGGTCTGCTTTGTGCCAAGGACTCTCTGGCAGTCTAGGTAAGCCATCAGACCCCTTCATGTGTGCTGTGCTTAGCTTCTCAGTCATGTCCAACTCTGCGACCCGATGGACTGTAGCCTGCCAGGCTCCTCTGTCTATGGGGATTCTCCAGATAAGAACACTGGAGTGGGTTGCCATGCCCTCCTGCAGGGGATCTTCTCAACCCAGGGATCGAACCCAGGTTTCTCACATTGCAGGCGGATTCTTTACTGTTTGAGCCACCAGGGAAGTCCAAGAATATTGGAGTCATAGCCTATCCCTTCTCTAGGCGATCTTCCCAACGCGAGGATCAAACCCAGGTCTCCCACATTGCAGGTGGATTCTTCACCATCTGAGCCACCAGACCTCTTCACAGACTGAGACTTTCCAGTATGCAAAACACACAAGATTACAAGGGAATGCACCAATCAAAAAATACATTTGTATCTATATTAAAATGTGTTATATGATTCAAACGTTCTCACTTAACAAACTGAAAAAATAAAGATGTGGCTCTCATACTGACCATGATTTCAAAGGATGTAAAGATGTGAAGGATGAACATCTGTGACGAATGTAAAATGATATAAAAATGTGGTTTTTAGGGTGACAGAAAACACAGGTTTCACTAACACTGCTGTGATGTGCTGCCTGCATTGGTAACAGAAGAGCCTGTGAAGCCTCTAAGAAAAGAGAAGTAAGACAGTTTTGGGGCTTCCCTGGTGGCTCAGACAGTGAAGAATCTGCCTGCAACATAGGAGACTCCGGTGCAATCCCTGGGTCGGGAAGATCCCCTGGAGAAGGGAATGGCTGCCCACTCCAGTATTCTTGTCTGGAGAATCCCATGGACAGAGGGGCCTGGTGAACTACAGTCCATGGGTCGCAAAGAGTCAGACATGACCAAGTGACTAACAATTTGTTCTCCACCCAAGATCATGGATTCCCCACTGTTAGGGACGCTGCCCTAGAGAGGGTTTCCACAGTCAGAGTATTCTCTGCAGATCCACGTAGTGTGATGTAGACTAGATTTATAAGGAAACCTTTCTGTGTAAAATTTATTTTAAAAAAGAGATACAGTGCCTCAAGGAAGGGCTAATGTCCTTTACAACAAATAGTATATTTCTTCACTTTTCATCTTGAATGAAAAGAAAGAGAGAAGGCAGGTCACAAGCCGCCTGTTTATGTGTCAGTCAGCTGGAATGCCCACATGGAGTCCTCAAGAAGGGAGGGATATTTTTGTTGGTTTAAGCAGAGGATAGAAATCAAATAGTGTGTTTACATTCAGACCACACTAAAAAAAAAAAGCAGCAGCCCAGAAAGATTATTTGAGGGCCTTGCATTCAAATGCATATGTGTGACCAAAGGAAGTGGTTTTTCAGAGAACACATTTTTCCAGTTCAAGCCTGCATTTCTCTGATGCACTGAATTTGAAAATGAAATGAGCGTTTCTGGTGTCTTGCACTTTTTGTGAGGTACAGGACAATAAACTTTGTGTTAAAACTGAAGCAGCACAGCCTAGTGACACCTTCCGGGTTGGAACAAGATAGAGTAAGAACCCTACATGCGTGCTTTAGTCGTTTCAGTCGTGTCCGACTCTTTTGGACCCTATGAACTGTAGCCCGCCAGGCTCCTCTGTCCGTGGGATTCTCCAGGCAAGAATACTGGAGTGGATCGATGTGCCCTCTTCCAGTCGAAGTCCCCTAGATAGGAACCTTAAAAAATGTGAACGTGTGTTCCATCAGTGTCAGGGGTGAGTGACATTGCAGCTTGCCCCCGTAGTCTCCTGTTGCTGAAGATTGTTCAGCTCTCCCATCTCCCACCTCCTCCCTTTCTCCAGCCACTAACTCTTCTTGTCTATGGGATTTTAACTCCCTGACCAGGGATTGAACCTGTATTCCCTGCATAGCAAAGTGGATTCTTAACCACTGGCCCTCTAGGGAAGTCCCAATAAAGACACATTTGATGCCACAAAGTAACTATGCTATCATCTGCCTATGAGTAAATATTTGCCTAAAAGGCAAGGTTCTAAGTGTATGCTGCTGCTACTGCTGCTGCTAAGTCGCTTCAGTCGTGTCTGACTCCGTGCGACCCCACAGACGGCAGCCCACCAGGCTCCCCCATCGCTGGGATTCTCCAGGCAAGAGTACTGGAGTGGGTTGCCATTTCCTTCTCCAATGCGTGAAAGTGAAAAGTGAAAGCGAAGTTGCTCAGTCGTGTCCGACTCAGTGACCCCATGGTTGCAGCCTACCAGGCTCCCCCATCCATGGGACTCTCCAGGCAAGAGCACCAGAGTGGGATGCCATTGCCTAAGTGTATGGAGCTTGTCAAAGCTCAGGANCGAAGTTGCTCAGTCGTGTCCGACTCAGTGACCCCATGGTTGCAGCCTACCAGGCTCCCCCATCCATGGGACTCTCCAGGCAAGAGCACCAGAGTGGGATGCCATTGCCTAAGTGTATGGAGCTTGTCAAAGCTCAGGAGACAAACCCCTTTCTCAAGAAGCTCATAACCCAGGGAGGAAGAAATATCATCCCATGGAAAAGCCACCCCCTCCTGGCAAGAACATCTGTACTACTGGGCTAGATGGAACCCTGCTGCTGCTGCTGCTAAGTCGCTTCAGTCGTGTCCAACTCTGTGCAACCCCATCGACGGCAGCCCACCAGGCTCCTCCGTCCCTGGGATTCTCCAGGCAAGAACACGGGAGTGGGTTGCCATTTCCTTCTCCAATGCATGAAAGTAAAAAGTGAAAGTGAAGTCGCTCAGTCGTGTCCGACTCGTAGCGACACCATGGATTGCAGCCTACCAGGCCCCTCTGCCCATGGGGTTTTCCAGGCAAGAGTACTGGAGTGGGTTGCCATTGCCTTCTCCGAGAGAGAACCCTAGATACCTGGAAATCTCTCCTGGCCCTGATTCCAAGCGAACCTCTGCTGGTGATGTTCTGATACCCCTTAGTCCATGGAGTTTCACAACTGCCTTGTGAGTGAAGTTTATTTCTGTCCCTCATGGAGAGGAAATTAAGGTTCTGTGAAGAAAAGAAACTTGGAGTGCCATCTAAACTCTCACAAAAAAATGTTCTGCAGAGAATTTACTGATCTTGCAGGCTTTCACTCAGTGATTCAGAAATCAGGCAGCATCCAAACCAACAGATAGCGAGGGGCTCCAAAGGGTTGTGCAAGGTGGCAGATTTTTATAGAACAAGATGAGAGGGAACAAGGGGTTTACCCTGGGTGTTGAGTAAGAGACTATGCCCTTTTATATCAGGCAGCATGGGGCCACCCGTGCTTGACCCTGGATGATGGTCTGGTGTCCTGGAGGTACTTGCTTTCCCATCAGAAATCTGAGTGCTGAGTTTACCTGTCAGCACTGTCTTGCACCTGGGGACAGGATATTTTTTGTTTCATTTCTTCAACCAAGAAGACACTGAGTAATGGTAGCAGAGCCTCAGGGAGCATGCCCCCAGCCCATGCCACCAAAGGCCTTGAAATAGCATCTCTTGGGGTGGGGCTCAAGAGACCACATGGCTCGAGCCGTATGTGATGCCATGGACCACACCGGGATGCTCTGTGAGGGGTGGAGGTCTGGGGAACCAGCGTCTCCATGTCCTCTTTGTGCAGGAAGAGCTACATTATCTCAGGTGAAAAACAATGCTCAGCTGAAATGAGCTGAATGTTCAGCTGAAATGGGCTGAAAAACGAGTTCAGCCCATTGCCCTTCTGTTCTGTTCAGTAGATGAAATTTAGCGATTAGGCCATAAAGCTGAAAAAGACAAGACCCCAAGAATAATGCAGGATTGAATGACATAGGGGTGGGAGAAAGATGAGTTAAAAATAACAGATGCATGAAAACACTCAATAAACCAGACAAATCTAGCCACATCTGTGAGGACAAAGTGCTTTAAATACTGGGGTTTCAGAGTAGTTGAAGAGAGATTTCTATGGTCATGGGAAATCTCCGGACTCACACTGTCCAATGCAGTGGCTATAGTATTGCAGTCCTACAATGTTCTTCCTTTTCCTATCAGAAAAGCATACAGAACAGCTAATAAGGAAGCAGGCTGGGGAAGTCAGATTGGAAAGTTGAGGCTTTAAGAAGTCTTGAGAAGATGGTGGGGAAAGTAACAGAAGAGATGAACAGGGGGGCTGCTAGGTGATGTTCTAAGGTCCCAGAAGAGGGAGGCAGCCCAGAAAAAAGCAGGGAGAATGGGCCCTAGCCTTCCTCTCATCAATTCCAACCATTGTAATCAATTCCGAAGTAGTCATTCTTTGGTGGAAATTCACCGCTGTTGCCAAAATCTTGCCTCCCTGTCCACCGATGCCTAATAGAAATACGGAGACTGCGTTTAGAGGAAATAGAAACGACTAGCTTTATTAACTTCTCCAGGCAAAAGGTTAGCTCCTCAAGAGCTGTGCCCCCTTTCTCGGGAATAGGGAGAGGTTTTAAATCCTCTTGAAGGTCTTGCTGTTTTTTCTCTTTTGCAAAGTTTCAAAACGGCTGCAGCTGGCATTAGGCAACTTGGCAGCTGGGTCCGGTGTCCCTGAAGTTATCAGCCTAGGACCTTCCTTCTGAAATGCAGAATGCTACAAGAGAGTGTACGGGGACAAGAATGCCGGGTATAGAGTATAATCTATAGAGAGGCAGAGAGTAATTAGCTTTGTGAAGGACAAATTCAGCTACAAGTGTGTTTTTTTTAATTATTATTTTATTTACTTTTATCTGTGCTGGGTCTTTGCTGCTACATCAGCTTTTCTCTAGTCACAGTGAGTGGGGACTACTCTCTAGTTGCAATGCACGAGATTCTCACTGGGGTGGCTTCGCTTGTTACAGAGCACAGGATCTAGGGCATGGGGTCTTCAGTAGTTGTGGCTCATCGGCTTAGTTGCCCTGCAATAGGTGGGATCTTCACAGACCAGGGATCGAACCCGTGTCTCCTGCATTGGCAGGCAGATTCTTTACTTCTAAGTCAGCAGGGGGCTGCCAGGTACAAATGTCTCTTAGAAGTAATAGCTAAAGAATAACCAAGATAGTTTAACTCTTGTAGGCTTGTTTGGCTGGTATGTGCCAAAGGCTGTTCACTCATTTCTGTTTTTACTGCAACACTATCAGATTTTGAGCTGGGCCCTCCCAGTATGCCTCCTGATTTGAAATTCAAACCATTCCCAGTTGTTCTTCATCACTTTGGGAGAGAAGGCAGGAAGGGAATTTAAATTGTTCATCCAAGAGGTGAGTTAAACAAAGGGGAGGTGTTTCTAACTGCAGAAGGCCTGAGGCTGTGGCAACCTGACCCTGCAGACAACTGCCAAGGCTGCCCACTGTGGCTTACAGAGGTAGGGGTGAGGGGACAGGTTGCTCCAGGGGAGGCAACTCTTCCTCGTGGGCCCCTTTGTCTCTCTGCAAAACTGAAATGAGGCAAATCTAGCGCAAAACTCAGTCCATTCTACACTGTCTAGAGCAGTGGGGGAGCCTGTCTCTCCACAGGGGACTTTTGACAAAGCTTGGAGACTTTTCTGGATTTCACAAAGGCAGGGACTTGAGGGGTGGGGTTGCCACTGGCATCTCAACAGTGGAGCCCAGGGATACTGCTAAACATCCCATAAGGAGAGGACACCCCCTTCCTCAGAGAATCATCCAGCCCCAAATGTCAGTGGGATCCAGGCTGAGAACTGTGCTCTGCATCCTTTCAGGTGAATGCAATTTAAATTCCTATGATGGGTTCTCTGCTCTGAGGATACGGACTGCAAGACTTCCTCCTCTACCAAAGACACCCGTGCCTTTGTTAAAAGGGTCCATCAGGGACCCCTTCAAGGAGTGGGTCGGGGGAAGCGGGTTAGGGTTGGGATGTGGAGGAAGCATTCCAGGGTGGGTTTCAGGCAAGGCTCAAACTGGGGGCTTCCGCTGACCACATGAGGGCCCCTGGAGGGTGGGTGATACCTCAGAGGGTTCCAATCTGAGGTTTCACAGCCCTGCACCCACAGTCAGGGTCAAGGTCACCCTAGGAGAAAGAATTGCATGTCTGTGGGCATTGAGGGGCCCCAGGACCCCAAAGGCTGGCGGCTGGGAAGCCACACATGCGGGCAGTTCAGGACACACTAATGTGAAGGAGGGTGCATGGAAGGGGCTAGGGGTCAGGCGNTCTCAATATACCAGCAAATTTGGAAAATTCAGTAATGGCTACAGGACTAAAAAAGATCAGTTTTCATTCCAATTCCAAAGAGAGGCAATGGAAAAGCATGTTCAGACTACCATACAATTACACTCATTTCACAGGCTAGCAAGATTATGCTCTACATCCTTCAAGCTAGGCTTCAGTAGTATATGAACAGAGAACATGCAGATGTACAAGCTGGACTTAGAAAAGGCAGAGGAAGCAGAGATCAAATGGCTAAGATCCATTGGAACATAGAAAAAGCAAGGGAATAGCAAAAAAAAAAAAAATCTACTTCTGCTTCATTGACTAAGCTGAAGTCTTTAATAGTGTGGATCACAATAGAATATTATTCTGTCATAAAAAATAATGAAATAATGCCATTTACAACATGGATGGACCTAGAGGTGCTCATGCTAAATGAAGTAGGTNAAAAAAAAAAAAATCTACTTCTGCTTCATTGACTAAGCTGAAGTCTTTAATAGTGTGGATCACAATAGAATATTATTCTGTCATAAAAAATAATGAAATAATGCCATTTACAACATGGATGGACCTAGAGGTGCTCATGCTAAATGAAGTAGGTGGTCAGAGAAAGACAAATATCATATAATATTGCATACATGTGGAATCTAAAATATGATACAAATGAACTTATTTAGAAAACAGACTTATAGACATAGAGAACAAATTTGTGATTACTAAAGAAGAAAAGAGGTGGAGGAGGGAAAAATTAAGAGATTGGGATTAATGGATACATACTATCAATATAAATAAAATAGATAAACANTCAGGGGGCACTGTGGGTCACTGTGTCCCCCCTCCTGTAGGACATCATGGATGGTGGTTTCAAAGGACAAGGGCTGTGGAGATGCAGCCAGGGCCCTGACGGGAATTCCAGGGTAAGTGCTCCCAAAGGCAGGGAGACCAGGGCTGGTAGGCTCCTCATGGCTGAACTCTTCCATGTCCTCTCTGGGCTTCCACAGAAGCTTTGAAGAGAGCTGGGGCACGTGTGATGGGAGGGGATGGGGGTGTCTTTTCTTTTCTCCTCTCCTGGCTTCTCCAGTTCCTCTTTCCTCTAAGCACTGACCACCCCTGCCTCCATCATTACTTGACACATAACAGGGGCCCTGGTACAGAGCATAGGGAGACAGGAGACCGCAGGTGGATGGAGAGAGCCCCACCTGAGAGGACAGCATTGCCTGGGGCCCTGGGTACCCTACCCTACGGACCAGGGGAGTCCCCACCCGCGTCCAAGCTCCTCCCTGACAAGGTCTTCCCTGCCTCTCCTTCCAGTGTCTCAAGTCACCAGAAACCTTTGAATCTAGGCTTCCAGGAGCAAAAAGAAAACCATCTCAATCCATCTCACTGATCAGCACTTCTCCCTGGCGGTGTCTTTCATGAACCAAAGACCTGCCTGTGGGATCCTCAAGCAGTTCCTCCCCCTCGGGGAAGGAGTCTGCTGTTACAAGCAGAGGTCTTTACCCCAGAGTCCCTGGAGAGATTCAACACAGGACTCTGGGTGGTAAGAAATGACAAGTTAATTTCCACCACCCTGTACCTAAAATCTAGCAGTTCTGAACAACAGGTGCATAGTTAATTTGTACATATCCAGAAATGCAGAGTTCTCCAGCCCTCACCTCATGTGTTTGAAAGCCTGGGGTGGCTTTTCTGGGATCCACTTTGTGTAAAGAAGCAAGGCACACCAGGAGACACGTGCTGCCCCCAAGCCATTGACCCACACCTGGGAGGTGGCATACGTCCTTGGCTGGCCATCCCCTGTCCCAGAGTGCCACATCGCAGGCACAGCTCCCCAGCCTCCCACTGCCTCCTGACTTCAGGGCAGTGTGTCGGGCACTTTGATGCCCTATACCACGGCCACTGCCATGTCTTTGCCCAGCTCCTTTTCAGTCTCCGGTGGGTCCTGCCAGCCCCTTTTCACAATTTGTCCCCATTGCCTTAAGGACATCTTAAATTGCAGAATTAAGAAACACAACGCAAGAAACAAAGAAAAGTCTGGATTACCAGCGTTTGTTTGTGGATTGCTTTAAGAACTCAAACCACATTTCCCCAGGAACAAAGGAGATAAGTGAAGAAGGCAGCGTGGCTCCCTCCCAACCCTTCACCCAGAGAGAAGGTTTAGCTTGTGATGCTCAAAGAGCATAGTGTTATTTTACCTGTAAATTGCTCTTAAAACAATGCATTCTGAGTTCAAATTCACATGCCTACTACCTTCCTAGGAAGGCATGATAGGTTTAAAGTGTGACCCCCAAATTCTTCATACTTCTTCCACTGGGGTGAGTCTATGGCCTCTCCCCAGGAATCTGGGCTCTGTGACTACTTGACCAAAAGAACATGGCGGGAAAGATCCTGTATCAGTTTCATTTTATAAAGATGGTATTATCCTAGTACCAAACAAAGACAGTGCAGAAAATAAAAACCAAAGACCAGTACCCCTCATAAGTATAGATGCAATGATCCTTAGCAAAATATTAGAAAATAGAATTCTGCAAAATGTATTAAAATAATCACACACCATATCCAAGTGGACGTTTCTCCAAGGATACAAGGCTGATTATTTGAAAAGTTCAAATATCTGAAACTGAATTATGTAATCTACCATACATGTACGTGTTAGTTGCTCACTTGTGTCTGACTGTTTGCAACCTTCAGACCATAGCCCACTGAGTTTCTCTGTCCATGGAATTCTTCAGGCAAGAATACTGGAGTGGGTTGTTGTTCCCTTCTCCAAAGGCTCTTCCAGACCCAGGGATCAAACCCTGGTCTCCTACATTGCCCGGGTAAAGTGAATTCTTTACTGTCTGAGCCACTGGGGAAGCCCAATCAACCATATTAACAGACTAAAGAAAGAAAACCATCTGACTGTATGAACTGATGGGAGGGAAAATGCATGTGACAAAACTCAATACCCATTCACAATAAAAACCCTCAGGAATACAGGAGAACTTCCTCAACTTAATGAAAACCATTTACGAACGACTGGTTTCTCTATGTGGTCACTCTAGACAGCATGTGTATTGTTGGTGTTCAGTTACTCAGTCGTGTCTGACTCTTTGAACCCCTTCGACTACAGCACANCAGGAATACAGGAGAACTTCCTCAACTTAATGAAAACCATTTACGAACGACTGGTTTCTCTATGTGGTCACTCTAGACAGCATGTGTATTGTTGGTGTTCAGTTACTCAGTCGTGTCTGACTCTTTGAACCCCTTCGACTACAGCACACAAGAATTCCCTGTCCTTCACTCTCTCCCGGGGTTTGCTTAAACTCATGTCCATTGAGTCAGTGATTTTATCAAACCATCTCATCCTCTGTCATCCCCTTCTTCTCCTGCCTTCATTCTTTCCCAGCATCTGGGTCTTTTCCAGTGAGTCAGTTCTTCACATCAGGTGGCCAAAGTATTGGAGCTTTAGCTTCTGCATCAGTCCTTCCAGTGAATATTTAGAACTGATTTCCTTTAGGATTGACTGGTGTGTGTATGGGGACTTTCTAGTTTCCAGCAAGATGAAAGTCTTGGCTCCCTGGTTGCCTGCTCCGACATCACCTGTTGTTCGAGGTGGGGTTGCCCAGTGGGGGCTGAAGCCCTGACTCCCTCTTGGCCATGGTTGGCATGGGCAAGGGTGGGGACATATGCTTTTCTGTGGTTTGGGGCTGGAGAACATTAGTTCTTCTCAAAAAGTATTTTGTCTTTCCAGGCTGCTCTTTTCCGAGCCCTCTGGCTGGAGAGAGCAGGGGTTTTAGTGCTGTTGGTGTCTGTGTCTTTGGCATTTCTGGGTTGTTGGCTTCTCCAGCTCCAATGCTGGAGTATCTGGGTCAAGAAGAACCCCACGCCCACACGATGTTTTCCTTGGGTCTGAGGTTGGTCGCCAGCCAGGCTTCTTTCCACCTTCCCCAGTCTTCTGTTGTCTTCATGTGTGATGGCTTGGATTTTAGTTGTCCTTAGCAGGAGGAATAGGGAAAATCACCTCCGTCTTCCTAGTGTATTAGGCAGAAGTCCTGACAGTTTTGAAATATCTTTGTTCTCCCTTACTATTTATTATTTGGATGTGAAGAAGGCTGAGCGCCGAAGAATTGATGCTTTTGAACTGTGGTGTTGGAGAAGACCCTTGAGAGTCCCTTGGACTGCAAGGAGATCCAACTAGGCCATCCTAAAAGAAATCAGTCCTGAATATTCATTAAAAGGATTGATGCTGAAGCTGAAACTCCAGTACTTTGGCCGCCTCATGTGAAGATTGACTCATTGGAAAAGACTCTGATGCTGGGAGGGATTGGGGGCAGGAGGAGAAGGGGACGACCGAGGATGAGATGGCTAGATGGCATCACGGACTCGATGGACGCGAGTCTGACTGAACTCCGGGAGTTGGTGATGGACGGGAGGTCTGGCGTGCTGCGATTCATGGGGTCACAAAGAGTCGGACACGACTGAGCGACTGAACTGAATGGAATAGAATTTCAGGCGGCGTCTCAGAATTTGAAGGTTTTGCTGCACTAGCGTTTACTCTTCCACCGGTGCCTTCTGCCTTTGTTCCCTTTAAATGGGGTCTCTCTCTTTCTCTCTCTCAATATTGCTTTGTCTCTAAAACTCTGAAATCTCAGGAAGATGAGCTTTGGTGTGTATGCTTTGATCTCTTTTGCTGGGTAACCTTGAGCCCGGAGACTCGTGGCCTCAGAATGGGGAATTGTCCTTCTACCACTTACCTGATGGGTGCATTTCCTTTGCCGTTTTCATTATTTCCAAGTTTCTGAAGAGTCAGATGTCATGTCTTCTTGAGTGATTTTCGAAGTTGTTTTCTCACCTGCATGCCCCCTTCTTCATTTTCTTTGTGCTCATAGGTTTATTAGACCTTGTTTTCTTTCTTCACCATCACGGGGGTAATTTTGGGTGGGAGGAAGGAGAAAGGCTGAGAGCAGCCCACAGTACTAACCGGATGCCTGCCCTGCCCTTTGAGGTCGGTCCCTCAGCTACTAGCATCCAGCCTGTGTAACACATATAACCTGGTCAAGAGTCTTCCAGGATTAGATATTTCTGTTTATACTTTTTAACCTAGTGTGACTGCTTTTGCCCTAGAGAATTGCACCATTTTATTACTAACTTCTGTCAAAACCCTCTCATCTGTGACCTGGAAAGAACTCAAGAACTTTAAGATGAAATTCTAGAGAACCTCTTTGCAGTCACTGGCCTTGTATACTGTTTGTGTCGAGACTACTTTCCTTTTATTCTTATCTGTATTTAAGTAAACGGTTTTTTCTTCTCAAGTAGTTATAGATAGAAAAGTTGTAAGGATAAGTCACATCTGTTTCTCTGGTGGTCATCATCTTATATTACTGAGTATATTTGTCACAACTAAGGAACTGACATCACTTCCTCTAAGTTCACACTTTATTTGGCTTCCACTGGTTTTTTTCCACATGTCCTTTTGCTGTTCCAGAATCACATCCAGGAGATGAGATTACTTTTAGTCATCCTATCTCTGCAGCCTTCTTGGGTGTGTAATCGTATCTCGGACTTTGCTTGTTTTTGATGGCCTTGATGAACACAGGGACAGCTGTGTGTAGAATGTCCCAGCAACTGGGCCTGTCTGGTGTTCTTCTTTTAGTTAGGGGTCATGGGGTTTGGAGTGCAAAAGCAGCAGACAGAGAGTGAATGTCCTTCTCAACAGGTCCCTTTGGGGAACACGTCTGCAGGGCCAGCAGTGGTGACCGTCAGCAGCAGCAGCTGTTAAGCTGCCCCCGTCTCGTTTCACGTCTGCTCTCCGGAAGCAATTCATTAAGTTCAGCCCACTCCTGAGGGGAGCGGGGAAGCAGTACCTCCTGGAGACCTCCCCTGACCTGCTTTTTATTTTTACAAAGCCAGGAATGATTTCAAAGCTCCAACTGGCTGAAGCCTCTCCGTTAAGGAGCAGGCATGGTCCTCTGTGTGCATGGGAGCATCCCTGATGCTGGACAAGACCAAGTGTCCTCTGAGGCCCCCAACATCCTTCCTTCCAAGATAAAACAATTGTCTCTTCTCAGAAACAAAGCCCATGACGTCAGGGCAATGGGTTTTCTATAGAAACCAGGCCCATGTTAGGAGGCCTCCTGGGGTTCAGAAGAGCCAAATTTATACTTAGGTGTGGGTTTCAGAAAGTGGTTAGAGGTTTGTGTGGGGTGTTTTTTTGAAGGAAACTGTACATTTGGTGTTAAAAGCCTGAGGATCGTGAGCCGGGAACCTGGGGCCATGTAGAGGCGGGTGGGGTGGGTTTGGG
>SJYV01021315.1:1709640-1744813 GCA_006410875.1 Neotragus pygmaeus
GGGGGAGGTTTGCGGGGTGCAAGTGGGTCTTCTCCCTCGCTGCTCCCGTTTCCTCTGTACCCGGCAGCCTGTGCCTTCCGTGGTGGGGGACATGGACCATCTCTCTCAGCATGCCCCGTCTCTCCAGACTCTTCCGGGGCTAAGGAAATAAGTGTCTGGAAAGTCCTCTGTGCTCCCTGGACAGAAGACAGATGCCAGCACGCATGGATGTTGCCCGGGTATTGCTGACAGCTTCACCATGGGCAGCACTGGCCAAGCTCCGATCTCTCTGGATTGATGGGCAGGAAACGGTACACATTTCCTGCAGTGCCAACCAGTGAGGGTGTAAAAGCCCGCAGAAAGAAACATGATGCTGTGACCCACTCAGGAAGGAGTGACACAGACACCTCCCCCAGGGCCGCAGCCCCAGGTCACTGAACCATCTCCAGCTTCATGGCTTCGGGTCTCTTTTTTCCAGTCCCTGCAAGTTGTGGAAGCAAGCCATTGTGTGCAAACATCTTGAGGTGAGATCCCTCAGCTCTGTGGCCTGCTGGCCACTGCTCCACATACCCAGAGTTCATCCCAGGGCAGGGCAAGTGAAATCATTCTCAACTCATTCTCAGAATTACAAGCCAAAAATGCAGAATTTAAAATGCCCTGGACTTGGAGGAGCCGGTTGTTGGGAGTGGAACGATCCCTGACTATAAGGCTGCTGCTCATGGTGAGATTTATAGATAGCAAACACGTTGGAAGAAGCTGGGGTCCTTGCTCATTGACTCAGTCACTCCTGGGCTCCCCACCTGTCCTGCACCCCTGGGGCCCAGGGACAAAGGAACAGGGCAACTAGAGCCATGGAGAAGTGTTTGACAGGAGGCCAAGCTGGGGTGCACACAGATGGTGAACCCGCCCGGCTCCTCACACTCTTTCCAGGAACACACCCAGGAAAAGGTGAGGCCGGCTCGCTGCATGGATGATCTGGCCCAGTTACAGAAAGACACGGGGTTATTTTTATAAAGAAAGGAAAGAAGCAATCATTTCCAAACAAATCCCAGCTGGGCTGAGACCCCTTTCTGTAAAATAAACACGCCCAGAACTTAGGAAGTGCAAAGGGAAATGTTTACAGGGAGATCTGAGAGCCGCCTGCTGGGGCCGAGGGCCTGGAACCTGGGCTGTCTGAAGTCTGCTTGTTTTGTGAGAATGGCCATTGAGGCCTCAGGAACTTAGCCCAGATGCCAGGGTTCTCCACACAGTGACACCAGTTTCTTACAGAGGCAGTCACCTGTGAGGTATGAAATTCACCGGTGTTTAATCAAACCAATTGTTTTTAAAATCTGTATTAAGCTGGGCTGTGCTGTGCTTAGTTGCTCAGTCGTGTCTGACTCTTTGTGACCCCATGGACTGTAGCCCACCAGGCTCCTCTGTCCATGGGGATTCTCCAGGCAAGAATACTGGAGTGGGTTGCCATGCTCTCTTCCAGGGGATCTTCCCGACCCAAAGATAGGACATAGGTCTCCTATGTTAATCTGTGCAATTTGCCTTTTATTGGTACCTATTTATAATAAGCAAGTAAACTGAACATATGACTTGAAGAAAACGAGCAAGGTGTGTGTGAGTAGGTGTGAGTACAGAAGGGCACAGCTGAGTGGATGGATGAATGAGTGCGTGAATATTAGGGCAGCCAGATTTAGCAAATAAAAATGTGGAACATCTGGTAAAATCTGAATTTCTGATGAACAACAAATACTCTTTGAAGGTAAGTCCATTCCAAATACTGCATGGCTCTATTGCAAATATGCATTGAACTTGCTTACACTGAAAATTTTTTCCTTGTTTATCTGAAATGCAGTGTAACCTGAACACCCTGTGTTGCATTCAGCAATCCTAGTAAATGAGAGTGTATGGGGTTGGGCTAGTATGTGTGTCGTGAGTGTGAGCGTGTTGGAGAGAGTGTGTGTATGTGTGTGAGTGTGTGTTACAGAGTTGTGTGTGTCTGAGTGCTTATACATACGTGTGTATGAGTCCTGTGAATGTGAGCACACATGAACAGGCTGGAGTCAGGAGAGGGGAGGAGGTCTGGTGAGGAACCTGGTGAAAGCGTCGCTGGCAGCTGAGGGCACCTCCCAGCCATTCTTCCCCCTCCAGAAAGAAGCAGTGCCAAGCAGAAATGCCAAACTGCCAGTCTCGATAATCTCCAAAAGACTTCATGCAAAGTAAAAATACAAATTTGAAGAACTTTTGTGACTTTGATCAAAAACTTTCACATCTGAAAACATCTGGTCCAGTGAATCTCTGGCTTAGGGACCGAGTCTGAGGACTTTTTCCCGAGCCCCAGGTTCCCCACGTCACTCCCTTGCTTATCGTGTACACGAATAGCTTTGAACTATGCCTTCACTTCATCACTCCACACCTGGGGAAATCATCCCAAGAAAAGAGTCCACAATGCAGTAACTGCAGCTATAAGCTCAGTACTTATGAAACAGAAAACATCTGCATATACCTAAAGGTTACTGGAAAGGATGCCCATGTCTGTGTGGGTCCATTTACACAGCAAAGCAATGTGCGATCAGTAAAGCAACATTCATGAACGTTTTATTTTATGTACACTCAAGGCAAAGTGGGAAACAGGAGTCAAAGCACACGTGTAAAAGCGTCCTTCAGTGCAAATACTATATGAAATCCACAATGTATGAAGAGATATACATTGTACAAAAAAAAATGCACAAATTTTCATCAGATTGGAAAGACACAAATGAAAGGAAATGCACTAATTTATTGGTAGAACTTTTCTTTTTGTGATGGGCTTTTAAAAAATCGTGGGTTTTTTTTTTTTCCTACTTTTCCTGCTTTTCATAATGAAAACATGTTGCTTTCAAACTGGTAATAAAATTTACTTTGGAAGCAGAATGAACGTACACAAAGTGTGTTGATGGTGGCAATGTAGACAGGTGTGCTGGGTGTCTGAGTTGGGGTGGAGCTGAGAGTGGCCTGGGAGTCCAGGATTCTTGTGAAGGGTAGGTGCCCAGCTGGCTCGTGGCTGACCCTGATTCCAGGGCCTTGGGGCCTGAAGCCAGGGGACTCTGCCTAAAAGGGGGTGGGTAGGTATTCAAGGTCAAGAGGAGGTTTCAGTGAAGGGGAAGGTCATGACTTTTTGCCAAGAATGGCTACAGGGTGGCTGGCCTTGGAGCAACAATAAAAATGGAAGTCTACTGCCTCAGGGAAGGACCTTGAGTCAGACCAGCTCCCACAACATGTGAGCCGAGTGTTTCCTCTCCCTGGGCTCTCCCACCTGCTGTTCTCATGGCCCCCTGCCCACCAGGTCCCCTCTGTTCTTCACAGCTTCCCACGATTCTAATGTCTGTCTGTGAGTCCCACCTTCCTTTACTGTCCTTGTGTATTTTCTCAAGAAGACCCTTGAAATCTCTGACCTGGGGATGGCCAGGGCATGGAGCAGAGGCCAGGGGATGGGATTGCATGGACCCAAGGGGAAGGCGGAGGCAGAGTTGATATATTGGCCCTTCTGAGTGGGTGATTCCAAAGTGACATTGTGAAAACGGAACTTAGAGCCTTGCACTGTGTTGAATGCTGCTCCAGAACATGGCCCCAGCTGGGGCACAGATCTGTATACAGCCCCTGGAGGAGCGCTCTTGGCCCCCAGTCTGCACCCTACCCTCCTCTGTCTGAGGGCAGCTGTGGGTTGGGATCTGACCGTCTCAGCCAGTAGGCAGATGTCTGCCTCCCCTGCCAGGGGATCCCTGTGAGTGCTAGTCCAAGAATGGACACGTTACCCAGTCTGGGACATGTCCAATGGGACATGAGGGCAGGGCCCATTGGGGTGTGTGAACACAAACCTCCAAGCGCTGAAATAACACTGTGAAGGAAGTCAGGGCCCTGTAGGAAGCTGGCAGGTCAAAATGTAGGGGGCAGGAAGGACCACCTCGTTGAAACAGCTGTTTTCTAGGTATGGGGTCAATAGATGCCTTTTATTGTCCAAACTTGTTTGCCTGAGATGTTCTGTCATTGAAAGATGTTCTGTCATTTACACAGAAAACTTCTGAGCTGGTTCTTGTATGTTTTCATTCAACAATGAGGATGATGAATGTGTCAGAAAAATAAAGACAAAGACTCGGGCTTTTTGGAAAATCCAGGATCTACAGTTTCACATAAAACCAAAAGTAACACCATTTCCCTCAAACAACATGACTTGGGGACTCATTTAAATCATAACTGACAAAAGATGTGACATGAAACGATGGGGTGATCAGGTCCAGAACAGCCCCAGGCCTCGCCCCACCTCTGTCCACTTTTCTCCCATCCTGCATCTCCGTCTCCACGGTCTACAGCCTGGGGCCCACTGCCAGATAGGCTGTGGCCTGGACAGACTTTCGTTTCTTCCCTTACTAGGGGGACAACTTGGGCAACTTTTAGAGACGCCTCCAGCAAATTCACCTCATGTCAACTGGCTCCCATTGGGGCCAGGTTAGTCCCTGAGCCATCCTTCTGGGAGAGGAACTCCAAGGGATGGATACTCACTGACTCAGTCACTGGGGCAGAGAGCGTGAGTCCTTCACCCTCAGTGGTTCAGACTAGCCTTGACAAGAGGCCCAGTGATGGCGCACTAGAGGGTTAGTCAGTGCTGTGTTGGCTTCCTGCTCACCAGGACATCCATTGCATTCTTACCCTGTCTGACGTTGACTCATTCACCATCATTTAACATCACTGATAAATGCTAAAATGAGTTAATACTGACATTCAGTTACTGAATGTATACTCAGGGGAGGCTGTGGCCCCCCTCCTGACAATTTTCTTTGGTGCTGAAGACTGAAACCTTGGGGGTTTCCCTGGTGGTCAAGTGGCTAGTACTTTACATTCCCAATGCAGGGGGTCCGGGTTCGACTCCTGGTCAAGGAACTCTGCAACTAAGACTTTGCATGCTAAGTGAAGACCTTACATGCTACAACTGAAAGATTCCACATGCAGCAACTAAGATCTGGTCCAGCCAAATACATAAATATGTTTAAAAAAAGACTGGAATCGTGGTGGGGGGTGGGGGTCTCACTCACCCTTTAGGAAAGAATGTCAGTGGAGACAGAGGAATGAAAACAACCGGCCCATCCCAACCCACCACTTAATGAATTGCGACCCCGAGCACCCATGGCCTCCTGACCCCAAGAGGCTGTCTACACGCCCTGTGATACAAAGCACCACTGACACGGTCAAGTTTAAATAGGAGACAAAGTGAGCACTCTTCCCGACACTGCCATGGCCAGTCTCTAAACAAAAGCAAAGCTAAACAAAATTTGGAGCTTGTGGTTTAACAATGAGACCAAAGACTTGAAAACTGGGTTGGTTACAGAGAGTTCAGACTCTGGGATTGCATTTCCTCATTCCCACGGCGCTGATGACCCTGCACTCCCGTGAAATAGGGTTGATGAGCTGAGAGCAACAGGAAAACATTTGGAGGGAAAAGAAATCCATTCTTCATGCAGACACAGTGGTCACAGTGAGCAGAGGAATGAAATGAAGCACATTTCTTTAATAACAGTTGACATTTCAGTTCAGTTCAGTTCAGTCACTCAGTCANCTTGTTAAAGAGATTGTCTTTACTCCATTGTATATTCTTGCCTCCTTTGTCGAAGATACGGTGTCCATATATGTGTGGATTTATCTCTGGGCTTTCTATTTTTTTCCATTGATCTGTATTTCTGTCTTTGTGCCAGTACCATACTGTCTTGATGATTGTGGCTTTTTCATAGAACTAGAACAAATAATTTCAAGATTTGCATGGAAATACAACAAAAACCTCGAATAGCCAAAGCAATCTTGAGAAAGAAGAATGGAACTGGAGGAATCAGCTTGCCCGGCTTCAGGCTCTACTACAAAGCCACAGTCATCAAGACAGTATGAATCATGCTTTTATGTAAAAGAAATTTTACAATTAACTTTCCTCTTCAAGTTCTAGAAAAGTGATAGGCAATTGAAGTGTCACTGCAGTGGAGCCAAAGTATTCAAGATTGATCTGATCTAAAACTATTTTTAAAAGTACAAGAATAGGAAAATAATAATAAGTTATCTTCCTTTTATTTATTTTTTAATTTTTTAAAACACTGACTCGATGGACGTNCAAAGCTACAGTTTTTCCAGTAGTCTTGTATAGATGAGAGTTGGACCATAAAGAAACCTGAGCACCAAAGAATTGATGCTTTTGAACTGTGATATTGAAAAAGACTCTTGAGAGTCCTTTGGACTGCAAGTAGATTCAACCAGTTCATCCTAAAGGAAATCAGGCCTGAATATTCATTGCAAGGACTGATACTGAAGCTGAAACTCTAATACTTTGGCCACCTGATGTGAAGAAGTGACTCATTGGAAAAGACCCTGATGCTGGGAAAGATTGAAGGTGGGAGGAGAAGGGGACTACAGAGGATGAGATGATTGGATGGCATCACCAACTCAATGGACATGAGTTTGAGTAAACTCTGGGAGTTAGTGTTGGACAGGGAAGCCTGGTGTGCTACAGTCCATGGGGTCGCAAAGAGTTGGATATGACTGAGCAACTGAACTGATAGTTGGTTCATTTCACTCTACCATAGAAACTAACACAACATTGTAAGATAACTATACTCCAAAAAAATTAATTTAAAAATATATTGGAAATTAAATATATATCTTGCTACATTAAAAAATAAAAAATGTGCAATGAAAGTGAACAGAAACAAAATACTCTTTTCCTGAAATCTCAAATTTTCAAAGATTTCTTACGGCAACTAAGGCAGAGTTCTAACTGGTTGACTCAATAGCTGTCCAGGCACCGAGGACCCACACGCTCTTTTTCCCTCTGTGAGACCCTCTTCTGTGGGCCGAGTTGTGCCAGACTGGCTGTCCTGTGATAGTAAGATGGCTGGAGGAGTTCTTACAGCTGGGGTCCAGGGAGAGAAATGGGTCAGCTCTTCATGTATCTCCCTCTTAAGAATGAGGGAAACTCCTCCGGGAGCCTAGCAGTCACCTCCCTGGGATCTGCTGGTTACCCCTGGGCCAGTGCTCAGCCGTGACCCAGTCATGGCGAGGGCACCAGGCTGCCATCAACAGCCTGTGTCAGCCATGCATTCTGCTGGGGAGGGTGGGGTCATCACCTCGGAATCACATAGGAAAGGAGTGGATACCTGAATGGAATCAGAGCGTGATCAGGAATTTATTCTAGTCACGTTGTCCAAGTTCAGCTATTTCTAAAAGCACAAAAGTTCAATTTTGGCTTGAATTGACTGGCCAAGAATTTAAAACACTTTTTATTTCAGAAAATAATGTCAGGGTCAGCAATTAGGGTGACTTTTTCCTCCAAATTTTTGCTTTAGTTCTAATCTTCTATTTCATATGCACGGTAATTTACCTTATAAACATTCTACACATACAATACTTGAGGGTGTGTATATTGTATGGAATATGGTTCGCTTATGTTTGCATTGGAATGAATTCTGTTCAGAAAAAATACTGAAGAAGTTCTCCAATGGTAGTCCCAGGCTGTGCTTTGGAAAGTTGAATTTCTGTTGTTTCTTAAAGTATTAAAATGTCATTTTAAATATTCTTTTCTTTGACCTATATACAATATTAAAATTTCCATAAAGAAATGCTAATTGAATTTTATATGAAACTGAAGAATACAATGCAATTTAATACAATTCCAAAAATGTAGAAATTTAATTTGATTGTTATTGAATATGAGGGAAAGAAAAGTTGAGCTGTTGTGTCTGAATATATTTGGGAAGAAATCTGCCAAAAAAAGAAATCTTTTGCTTCTCCAAAAAGGCCTATTTTAACCTAATTTGAGGACTATGGATTTATATGACAATGCCACGATGTTTATCCAGGGGTAGGAGAAAATGTGGTAAGTTTTAGTCAACTCCCAAATAGCTGCTGCTGCTGCTGCTGCTGCTAAGTCACTTCAGTCGTATCCAACTCTATGTGACCCCATAGATGGCAGTCCACCAGGCTCCCCTGTCCCTGGGATTCTCCAGACAAGAACACTGGAGTGGGTTGCCATTTCCTTCTCTAGTGCATGAAAGTGAAAAGTGAAAGTGAAGTCGCTCAGTCATGTCCAACTCTTAGAGACCCCATGGACTGCAGCCTACCAGGTTCCTCTGTCCCTGGGATTTTCCAGGCGAGAGCACTGAAGTGGGCTGCCATTGCCTTCTCCGTCCCAAATAACAATTAATTCAAATAGCGTTTTTGCCCATCTCCAAAATTGTAAAGCCCAGATTCATCTTCTTGTGTCTGCACTTGATGACCACAATGGCAGAGACAGGCCATCCACTTTCTTTCTGTGCCATTTTGGTTATGCAAGATATCATTTGATCCAATGTCTCTAGAAACACAAAGCCGAGAGTTAAAGTCCCTAAAGGCCCACAACTCACCTTCATTGCTTCCCAAGGTCTGTCTTTCCTTCGTTCTGTTTGTCTGTTTTGGGGGAAGGGGTCACATAAAGAGGTTGGTGCCTCACTCCTGGGCTGACCCTGCAGTAGCAGGGACGGGGATTCGCTGCCACACCTGAGGAAACATAACAATTGTGTTCAAGTTAACCCACTGTTGGCACTCCAATTTTCCACATCTGGGAAGCTCTCAGGAAAGAGCCCCTCTGCACCAACTCCTTGGCCTTGAGGGGCAGGCCTGGCTGAGGCTCTGGGGGTCACAGTAGGTGGGGCTGTCCCTGTGGGCCTTGAGTGTGGAGCCAGAACCATGGATCAGCGTCCCCTGAGAACACCAGTCCTTGGGAGGCCCAGACCTACCCCCGGGAGGGGAAGGTGCCTGGGGACTGTGCGCTGACAAGCCTCTGGGGGTTCTAATGATGCTCCAATTTGAGGACTCTGGTCTGGATCATTCTTCTCTCATTCATTGCTTGCAAAAACGAGTCTGTATTAATTAGTTATGTCTGTGAGTTACTGAAGGTTTGGAGGGAAAGCTGAATTCCCCACCTAAGCCTACATTGTACATTGTCCCACAGCATCCCCTGGGGCAGCCAAGGCAACGGTGCAGGTTCCGGGTCTGGTAGACCCTTCTGGGAGCGGAAGCCTGGACCCGGGGACAGACAGCTTCTTCTGCTCATGAATAACTCATGGTGGGCACCCCCGGACTGAAGTCCCAAGTCCCCACAGACCAGCATCCGCCTGGAACTGGCAGCATGTGCACGCAATTTGGGATAATGGAGCTTTGTTTATTAACATTTACCATTAATTCATGCATCCTGTCTGGGAATTCACCCTATGGGACATGGAGAATAGCAACCACCCCCACACCCCCAACGATGTGGGGTCACGCCCGATGGCGTGCTGGCCCTGGGCTGGAGCAGTGGGGTCCTCCCAGGACAAGAGTTCGCCAAGACCGAGTGCTCTGATCCCAGCTCATCCCACCGTGAGAAGCTTCCAGAACGCAGAATGGATGTGGGTGTAGAGAGAAATGAAAGTCAAGGGGGATAACGTTCCACATCTCAGGCAGGCACCTGTGCACTGCATTCTGCGTGGGATGGGAGTTAAGGGTCAGTGGTATCCTCCCCCAGGTGCCCAGGGGAGGCAGAGTGGAGGACTTGACTCTGGGACCTTCACCCACACAAATGAAAGGAATTCACACACAGATGTGCTTTCCTGGTGGCTCCGATGGTAAAGCATCTGCCTGCAATGCGGAGACCTGGGTTTGATCCCTGTGTCGGGAAGACCCTCTGGAGAAGGAAATGGCAACCCACTCCAGTACTCTTGCCTGGAAAATTCCATGGATGGAGGAGTCTGGTAGGTTACAGTTCATGGGGTTGCAAAGAGTCAGACACAACTGAGCGACTTCACTTCACATACAAATACTCTAGCTAGGGACAGAGGGATTTAGGCCAAAAAGGAGCTGTGCTGGGCTGTGCTTATTCTCTCAGTTGTGTCCAACTCTTTGAGGCCCCGTGGACTGTAACCCATCAGGCTCCTCCATCCATGGGATTCTTGAGGCAAGAATACTCGAGTGGGTTGCCGTGCCCTCCTCCAGAGGATCTTCCCAACCCAGAGATCAAACTCAGGTCTCTTGCAGGCAGAATCCTTACCAGCTGAGCCATGAGGGAAGCCCATGAATGCTGGAGTAGGTAGCCTATCCCTTCTCCAGGGGATCTTCCCTACTCCGGAATGGAACCAGGGTCTCTTGCTTTGCAGGCAGATTCTTTACTAGCTACCAGAGATGTCCTTTAAGTAGCTAAATGGCCCTAGAGTGAGGTGTTGGGATCTGACCCCAACCTGTAGCTTGTGCCTGCCCTGCGGTCCCGGGTGGTTTACCAGTGTCTTTGTTTAGGATTGGCCTACACGTTCCAGCTGCTTCTCTTGACAAGTGAGGCTGAGGGTGTGAAAGTGCTCAATGGTGTGGAATAACTGGATCTTCTTTTACCTGCTTTCCACCAGGTTTTCCTAAGATATCCTCCAGAATTAATTTTTTAAAAATTCTAAATATCCAGCTTCTCTGGAGGTGCTCCAGGTCTGGACGATGGTGGAGGTGGAAGTGGGTGCTGCTGCTGGCCGAGTAAGGCCAGGGTCCATGGTATACAATCAGCCAGGTCTGCTAGGAAGCCCACCTCCCGTCTCCAGAGTAGAAGTACCTCAAGCCCACCTGCACTGGGCTGAGCATTCCAGCACCAGATACTCACTTGGGCGGACCTTGGAGATGCCCTCTCTGCCCTTAGGTGCCCATACCTTGGGCAGGATCACTGAGCTGGGTTTGGCAGAGACAGGGCCATCAGGCTGGGGAAGCCACTGGGAGGAGCCATTTTTGCCACATGAACAAATTAATAAGCGGGAAAACCCCACACAAACCCTAAAGTGCATCTGATCGGCTTTCCGGTGGACCCACTGCCGCCCATCAGCTTCTCTGTTGATGCCAGCCCATGGTCTTCCTGTGCTGGAAAGACCCAGCGTGAGCCCCAGCCCTGCCTAGCCGCTGTCCAGACACTTTCTGGGGACCAAGGACCATTGCAAGATGGGTTGGGCCCTGTTTCTTCTGCCCTGACCTGCTTTTGCCTCTTCTCTGAAATATGGGAATAAAGGATCTTACACTCTCACCTGGGAAGAGGACCAAGTGGGGAAGGTATGGGAAGGCCTGGGAACCACGTGGTTCATGTGGAAGGAGTTATGGGTCTTCTCCTTCTTCTCCATGAGGCCACAGAGCCCAGAGCTGGGTGGGCATCAGGGGTACTGTATGTGACCTCCTCTACGTGAACCCTAGGTCACTCAGAGCTGTTCTGGTAACAGTACCAGGGACAAATGATCTATACCCTCCGTCCCTCCCACAGATCCAGTCCAGGTGCTTCTGTTTTAAGTGTGGCCTGGTGGAACTTCTAAGTTCAAGCCGATTGGCAGGTGTGCACACGCCCTGCTGATGGAGGGGACGCTTCTTAGAGATTCAGCCGTGACACAGTGGCTGTCAGTTCATGTGTGGGTTCGGAGTCTGCGCTGCTCCCAGACTCTCTCCACACACGAATTTATTCAATAAACTGTTTATAGGAAACCAGACTGTCTTTGAAATGAGAGACCGCCTTTGAGTTGCTGTCGACAAGTTGTAATTCTGAGAAAACGCACCGTTTCTGAATCCAGCGTCTGCTCTGCAGTGTAGCACCTTGGCAATTTAGAGTTTCTAGGAGAATGGAACGTGTCCACCTGGATTTGCTTTGAGCTGGCTCTGAGAGGGGTGAGGAGGGAGCTGATGCTGTCGGGCCCTGTCCATACCCCTCGGCCTTGCCACTGGGTCACGGGAACAGCGTCACATATCTTCCCTCCCCCAGGGCCTCTTTTCTGCTGGGGGAGCCAGTGTCCCTGAGAGCTGCCCCTGGGCCATGATGAATGGCACTCTGCTGCTGGTTCCAGACACCCCAGTCCTGGCAGACACCCTGGCCACGTCAGCCCCCGGAGGGGGACAGGTCACTCTGCATTTGGTCCTCATCACCTCCTGGAGCTCCCTGTGGGTCAAAGGCCCAATGCCCACGTGGAGATCTGCTCCTAGAAAACCCTGCCCTTCCCTTCCCTGGCTCACTTCTCCTCTGCCCTGAGGATGCACCTGGGTTCACCTTCCAGGAAAACCATATAAAAGGCAGAAAGGAAGGCCTCCCTCAGGATCCTTGGCGGGGACAAGCCCCCGTCAGCCTCAGGCAAGATGCAGGGGTTGGAAGATGCTCTGCGTTTTGTTCCCGTGAAAGGAACATAAACAGTGGAGTGGAGCCTCTGATCGGTTACAAATGGAGAGGAACTTACTCATAACTTCCCATTCTAATTTTCAAATGCTTACTCTAATGGAGGGTGAGGTTTTTTGATTTTTACTTTTTTAAACTCAGCTGTTTCTTACTTCTGCTTTATAAAATCAGAGTTGAGGAGATCTCAGTGTCTTACAGGGAATAGCACCTACTGGAATTCCACCCCCTGCCCCCGAGGGTCAGCAGCTCTGAGGCCCTGCTGGGCGCCCGGGGACTGCGAGCCGGATGGTCAGGTGAGAGCTGCCCTTGTCAGAACAAAACCCACAAAGTGATGCCCCAACCTCATGCTCTGTCTAGTCCAGAGATGATGGAGAACCACAGTCCTTCATTATAATTCAATTCCTGGGCACTCTGAGGAAGTCGAGCCTGTGACAGGGATTTTGCCTGGACTGTTAGCACCATTACTGATACACACGGTTCATCAGAGATAAGGAACTGTCACCTTCCTGCCAGAGGACCAGACGTGCTAACTGTTACAGACATTCAGGAACAGTTGGATAATATCTACTAAAATCTAAAATGTCCATACCTCTTCACCCAGATATTTAGCCTTGAGATTTCTATAGATGTCTAATCTCTACATCTCAGAAATTTAGTCTAGAACTACTTAAAGATATACAAGGGGGTGGTAACCATGACTTTGTAAATAATACCAAAAATTGAAAGAAAAAAAAAAAGAATCAACAGGGAACTAGTTAAATGTGCGTGTGTTCAATCCTTCAGTCATGTGACCCCATGAACTGTAGCCCACCAGGATCTTCTGTCCATGAAATTTTCCAGGCAAGAATACAGGAATGGTGTGCCATTTCCTTCTCCAGGGGATCTTCCCGGCCCAGGGATCTAACCCAGATCTCCCACATTGGCAGGTGGATTATTCACCATTGAGCCATCTGGGACACCTTGAATAGTTAAATAGATGATGGAATATGGACTATTCTCTAGAATATGGTGCAGCCATTTAGAAGAATGATGTAAGCTAATGTTCACCACATGGAACAGATTAAGATTAATTACATGAAAAAAGTAAATACAGAATGATAGATGTGCCTATCACTCAAGCCAAATCCACCAATGGGTCAACCCAGGAGCCCCTGCAGCCTTGGGTGGCACGCAGTGTGTGTGTGAGGNAAAAAAAAAAAGAATCAACAGGGAACTAGTTAAATGTGCGTGTGTTCAATCCTTCAGTCATGTGACCCCATGAACTGTAGCCCACCAGGATCTTCTGTCCATGAAATTTTCCAGGCAAGAATACAGGAATGGTGTGCCATTTCCTTCTCCAGGGGATCTTCCCGGCCCAGGGATCTAACCCAGATCTCCCACATTGGCAGGTGGATTATTCACCATTGAGCCATCTGGGACACCTTGAATAGTTAAATAGATGATGGAATATGGACTATTCTCTAGAATATGGTGCAGCCATTTAGAAGAATGATGTAAGCTAATGTTCACCACATGGAACAGATTAAGATTAATTACATGAAAAAAGTAAGTACAGAATGATAGATTTGCCTATCACTCAAGCCAAATCCACCAATGGGTCAACCCAGGAGCCCCTGCAGCCTTGGGTGGCACGCAGTGTGTGTGTGAGGACATTTCACTCTGGGCATGTGGGGGAGGCCGGCCAGTCCACACAGTTACCTCCCTGGGGTGCTGGCCTGGGTGTCCTTGGGCAGCAGGGCATCATCCATGTAAACATGGCTGCAGGTGGGAGAGTGGTCTTCCTCCTGCCATGCGGTTAGCAGAGAAGTGAGTCTACGGAGCACCAGAAAGGAAGTGGAGAGACTAAGACCCTAGGAGGGGGGCGGGGGCCCTGCCACATGAGATCCCACGACTCTGTCCTGTTCCAGCGTCAGGGGATATGCCCACCCTTGGGAGACACAGGCCGAGCTCCACCCTCGCCCGGCCCCCAGAACTGAGTGACAAGCTCCTTTCTATGTGGGAAATGCTTAATTCAACTTCAGTCCTTTCCCTTACTTGCCACCCCCTGAGCACTTTCGAACATGTGTCAGTTCTGGAGATCAGAAGCTATTTCTGTTTGTAAACCTCTTGCAGATTTCTTGACTCTCTGGTTGCTTGGCAGACTACTCTCTTCTCTTGACCTTGACCTTTGTTTCATGTTTTCTGTCCGTAGTGTGTAACATAGTCCTGGCTGCTTAGCTGGCATTTCATAAATGCTTTTGGTGCATGAACCAGTAGACTTACCTTCAAATGATGCAGCGACAGATGAGGAGGGCCAGTGGGTTTGCTGCATGAAAACACTCTGTTCAACAGAACTGTCCTTCATTGCTGATCAATGATTTTTTTACTGCAAAATAATTTCATGTGTGATGACACTGCACCACTTATAAGGCCTTTTCACATTTGTGATCACTTGTTTGTGGGGACAGGCTCTGGGGAAGGGGACTCCTCCTAACTCACGGTGTGTGTGTGTCTGTGCTGAGTCGCTTCAGTCGTGTCCAACTCTGTGTGACATTATGGACTGCAGCCTGCCAGGCTCCATGGGATTCTGCAGGCAAGAATGTGGGAGTGGATTGCCATGCCCTCCTCCAGGGGATCTTCCTGACCCAAGGATCGAACTTGTATCTCCGAACGTTTTCTGCATTGGCCAGCAGGTTCTTTTACTGAAGCACCACCTGGAAGCCCATCCCAGCCCATGGACTAGGGGTCAATTCAGGATTTGAATCCACTACCCCCAGTGCCCCTGGTACCTGTGTCTGAGAAGAAATATAGGGCAGCCTGTGCTCTGCTACAGCTCAGCCCAATGTCCTGGTAGCCACACCCGCCACACTCCCTGTGACTCAAGGCACACTTGAGTGCTGATATTGGCTCAATTTGCCAAAGCTCAGAGTTGCCCAAGTCCCTGGGGACTCATATTCAAACCTGAAAAGGAAGAAAGAGGTGCCTTCACTTAGAGTGAGAAAGAACTTACTTCTCAGTGTCATAAGATTCAGTTTCAAGATCTTGCCAGAAACGTGGTTCATATAAACCTAGAATCTTGTGATCAAAGCCAACTTTTCATGTTAAACTTAATAAAAACGTCATGTCACAAGAGCAGGAAGCTTTTAGCTCTGAACTGGGATGATCTGAGAAATTATTTCAATAGCTCCACTTAATGTTCGGATTCCCCCAGCTGACCAGTAAACCTACTCTCTTGCATCTTTCCTTTCCACTCACCTGCATTTATGACCTTCTTTTTCTGGCCATTGATGGAGTATGTTTAGCCAAACAAGTGCCATGCCCAGCTTAGACACAATCACCACGTTCCTGGTATGTATGTCCTTTGACAAAAGACAGCAAGTGTCTTTAGCTAACGGTTGCCATGACAATACCAAACTGAAAGAATAGTGTTTCTTGCACACCAAGGATACTTACAGTGTAGGCTTCACGTGAGTCATTATCACTAAAACTTTTGTTAAGATTTAGGGTTGACTATCAGCCAATTGCCCCTTGACATCCATCCATTTTCCCAGTTTTATTTGGCTTGCTGTCCCCTATTCTATCCAGAAGAGTCAAGCTCCAGTTTTCTGAAAAGCCTTGAACATTTGGCTGCTGTATACCAGACTCAGAGGTCACTCTAGGTGGACCCTTCCCAGTTGGTAATAGAAACAAAACCTGTCACACCCCAGGAGGCTGTCACTTCCCTTCTCGGATCATTTATAGTTTCACTGCCTTTGGCCAAGCTTCTGTTTGTATTTCTGTAATTATTCAGCCCTTGAAATTTCAAAATCCTTGGACATTTGCCTCTCTGTCTGGTCACATACCACTAACAAGAGAAGTGAAAAAACAGGTGAACCTGATAAAGATCAGTAAGTAAGTAAGTATACAACCATACATACATGTAGTAAGTTTTGTGGTCTGAGAATGGTGCCTCACAGGCACTCAATAAATGCATATTAAATTAATGATTACAAGCACAGAATTAAAATAGACTTGAACACCTGTACAACTCATCAGCCCATTTTGACTTGGCTGCCTTTAGCATGAATTCTTTGTAGATCCTGGATATGTGTTTGGAGGGGGCTGACTGGATAGACAATGAGAGAAACAAGAGAATTCAGAATGAGATCCACCTGATTTATGATGAAAGGATCCCCAAAAGGCAGCCATCTTTTCACCAAAGTGCTGTGTCGACTGGTCCTCCAGGTGGAAACATTGAACTTTGACCCCTACTTCATTAACACCATTCCTAGAAACCAGTACCAGATAGATCATAGACTGAAATGTAAAAGGCAAAATGATAAACTTTTAGAGGAAAACAGGACAACATTTTTATGACCTTCAGTGAAAGTCCACTCCTATGTGCTCCTTTGACATTTGGTGAAATTGGGAGGATCTCAAATGGCTTAACCACAAATCACATCCCCATTCAGCTCCCATGAATAAGTTCCCTAACAGAACACCCCTCCTCATTGAGGGAACCAGTGCAGCTCCTGCTTCTTCCTGAGTACTGGGTTTCAGTTCCCTGCAACACACAGAGCCATTTGAATAAAACAGTCGCCTTCTCCTGTTGGAACAAAGGAACTCCTCCCCGCCCTCTTGATACTGACCATATGGCCAGCTTCCCACAGGCTCTGCTGGTTCACTCTGACCCCAAGTGCAACCCTGTGTGGCCCTGCCTAGAATGTGAAGTCTTCCCCAGGCTGTGAGTATGTGATTAACAAACTGATGGCAATCTCATCTTTCATTATTGGGTGCCATGTGTTTCACCATCACCAAAACCCTAGGGTAGGATATTCCTTTCTCATCAGCAGAGCAAACAGTAGGCCATTAAAACATCTGACCATCCATCCACCCATCCATCCATCTATCTATCCTCTGTCCAGTTCAGTTCAGTTCAGTTGCTCAGTCATGTCCAACTCTTTGCGACCCCATGGAATGCAGCATGCCAGGCCTCCTTGTCCTTCACCAACTCCTGGAGTTTACTCAAACTCATGTCCATTGAGACCGTGATGCTATCCAACCATCTCATCCTCTGTCATCATCTTCTCCTCCTGCCTTCAATCTTTCCAATCATCAGGGTCTTTTCAAATGAGTCAGCTCTTTGCATCAGGTGGCCAAAGTATTGGAGTTTCAGCTTCATCATCAGTTTTTCCAATGAATATTCAGGACTGATTTCCTTTAGGATGGACTGGTTGGATCTCTTTGCAGTCCAGGGGACTCTCAAGTCTTCTACACCACAGTTCAAAAGCATCAATTCTTCAACCCTCAGCTTTCTTTATGGTCCAAGTCTCACATCCGTACATGACTACGGGAAAAACCATAGCTTTGACTAGACGCACATTTGGTGGCAAAGTAATGTCTCTGCTTTTTAATATGTTGTCTAGGTTGGTCACAGCTTTTCTTCCAAGGAGCAAGCGTCTTTTAATTTCATGGCTACAGTCACCATCTGCAATTATTTGGAGCCCCCCAAAATAAAGTCTCTCACTGTTCCCACTGTTTCCCCATCTATTTCCCATGAAGTGATGGGACTGAATGCCTTGATCTTAGTTTTCTGAATGCTGAATTTTAAGCCAACTTTTTTACTTTCCTCTTTCATTTTCATCAAGAGGCTCTGTAGTTCTTCTTCAATTTCTGCCATAAGGGTGGTGTCATCTGCATATCTGAGGTTATTGACATTTCTCCCAGCAATCTTGTTTCCAANTTTCCCATGAAGTGATGGGACTGAATGCCTTGATCTTAGTTTTCTGAATGCTGAATTTTAAGCCAACTTTTTTACTTTCCTCTTTCATTTTCATCAAGAGGCTCTGTAGTTCTTCTTCAATTTCTGCCATAAGGGTGGTGTCATCTGCATATCTGAGGTTATTGATATTTCTCCCAGCAATCTTGTTTCCAAATTGTGTTTCATCCAGCCCAGCATTTCTCATGATGTACTCTGCATGTAAGTTAAATAAGCAGGGTAACAATATACAGCCTTGACGTACTCCTTTCCCAATTTGGAACCAGTCTGTTGTTCTATGTCCAGTTCTAACTGTTACATCCTGACCTGCATACAGATTTCTCAAGAGGCAAATCAGGTCCACCTACATATTTTACAATAGCTATAGTTTTGCTTGTATTTTGAAGTGATGTTTTTATAGATGCACTAAGAAAATATCACCCCTATACCTGTCCAAGTGTTCCAGTAACAACGCCTTCAGGGTTCTTGAAAGCTTAATTTCCAGAAATGTAAGGTTGCTGACATACCCAATGATACAATGACTGTAGAGCAAAGGTACAGCTAACATTCCAGCAAAGAAACAATGAAGACTTGAGAAAGGTCAGCCGGATTCCCACCATCAACAAGATGTTTCTAAAGTGCCAAGTGTCTTGAAGAAAGGACATCACAGAGCGCCCACACACAAGGAGCTGTGAATGATGCTCAGGTTGAAGAAATGCTCTCATCCAGTCTCTCAGCATGTTCCACACTGAGGTCCCAAGACAAGGGAGCTCTAAATCTGGGATACCCATGGAGGCTTTGAGATGCAGGAACACACCTGGTGCAGCTGAGTCAACGGGTGAGAAGGCTGACCTGGAGGGATGAGCAATCAGCCTTGGGCTGCTGCTCTAGCCAGACCTTCCTCCTCTACTCCCCGGTGCTGGAAAGTTACAGTCTCTGGGTTCCTCAGCTGCCTGCGTCTCCAGTTTGGGATCTGGAGAAATCTGTGCTCCAGCCTGTTATTCCCTTCAGCTCAAATTTCTTCTCTACTCCAAACTGTGGAGAGTTTAGAGAGGAAAGAAACTCTCAAGAGAAAATACTGCACACACTCAAAACAGTAAACATGAAAACTCTGGTGAAGGAGACAAACTTTTAAATTGTTCAAGTTGTCTGGTTCTATGGTAAGCTCTCACAATTGTCATTTGGTCCCAGGATTTCGGAGGTGGGAAGAGTCTCAATGCTCACGCAGTCCTGGCTTGTCAGCCCTGAGTGGACATCAGCAGGAACCAGGCATCCTGCTGTTTTTGATGACCTCAGGCGATTCTAGCGTTGAGGCAGGATTGAGAACACAGAGGTAGGTGCTCCAAATTTCCTTGACTACAGGTGAAGCCAAGGGACTCAGTGACCCCAGCAAAGCAGGACTACATGGCCCAGCCTGGCTGGGGGAAGGAGGTGGTTTTTGAGGCTGGGTTTGAGGCTGCTTAGGTTTTTGAGGCTGTGACCCCAGGGAGAATGAACCAGAAGACCTTTCTAGACCTGGATACTTCTTCTCACACACACTTAGCCACTCTGAAGTCAGGCTACACATGTCCCGAGGAGTCATGGTATCTTCCACTGGGAATTCACAGGGCAGCTGTGAGACTGACTGGGATGCTGCTTGGGATGGACTTTGAAGATTCTGAATAGAAGGTAGGTCTGGAGGAGAGAGCCAGCACCCTCCACTTCCTGGGTCTCCCTTCCATGAAGGCTGCCTGATTTCTCCATGTCTACAGGTAGCTCAACCAGTAGAGAATCTGCCTGCGATGCAGTAGATCTGGGCTGGATTCTAGGGTCAGGAAGATCCCCCAGAGAGGGGAATGGCAACCCATTCCAGTATTCTTGCCTGGAAGATTCCATGGATGGAGGAGCCTGGTGGGTTACAGTTCATGGGGTCATAGAGAGTCAGACACAACTGAGTGACTTTCACTTTCACTTATCTCTGGCCAATCATGCTGATGCAGAGTCCTTCCTGGTGGCACACACATTCCTCAGCCAAGATGAATGCCAGCGAGAAGGATTCTGGAAGGTGAGTGGAAACATGGCGTCTCCTTTTGACCTTTCCCACATTCTTCTGATTGGTAGTGGCTTGTTAGTTCTATGTTCCTTATCGGGACCTCCTGTCACAAAATAACTCATGTGAATGGCTACTATGGTGCCCGGCCCAGGGTGGGCATTTTCAGCCATTGTGCTTCCCCTACCAGCCCCCCCTCAAGTCATTCNCCACATTCTTCTGATTGGTAGTGGCTTGTTAGTTCTATGTTCCTTATCGGGACCTCCTGTCACAAAATAACTCATGTGAATGGCTACTATGGTGCCCGGCCCAGGGTGGGCATTTTCAGCCATTGTGCTTCCCCTACCAGCCCCCCCTCAAGTCATTCAAGAGTTTATGTGGATAGGTGTCCTCCCCACCACTTTGACTTTGGGGTCAGTATTTCCCAATCCTTACTCTTCATGTTTGGACCCTATTTCATCACTACTTGGAGAAAACTCAAACCTGAACTCTAATTTCATCAGCACACATGTACATGCACACACATACACACTGAAGTCAGGGGGGCTCTTTAGTCAGTGTTTGAGGGCTGGGGGGTGAAAGGATTTGCATGAAGAAAGGCCAATGATGTAAAATTAATTACATGGTCCCACCTTCCAAGCACTTCACCCCAAGGCACTTGCTGGGTCACTCAGGGGCTGCTCCCATCCCACCCTCTCCTTTACCTCTCAGTGTCTCTGAAACCTTTGCATTTTTAGTACAGAGCAGGTGGAGCCAACTTCAGACTCACAGCCCTGATCAGCCTACCTTCCCCACCCCANAGCTAAACTCCGGAGTTTAGGATTCAGAGCGGGGTGGGGCCCAGAAATTGAGACTTTAGCAAAGCCCAAGAGATGATGATGCTGTTGTTCTCTGAATCCCACCTGGTAAACCACTGCTCTAGAATCCTCAGCGTCCTTCCCAAATTGGGCTCCTCTGCTCTAGGAGCTGTCCTGTCCTCGGGCTCACCTGGGAGGTCCTTGGTCACTCACATCACTTCTGGTTGTTATTGGCTAGAAAACTCACCTCATTCAAATAATCAAGCTCAAACTTAAAAAAAAAAAAAAAAAAGAATGTACGATGTTAAGAAAATTGAAAATCTATTCCAGCTTCTGAGCTCTAAAGTCATCCCTTCCACACTTGTAGATAAGGTCTACACATTTGATTAAGTGTTTATCAAGTATCTACACATTCAGTAAGGTGTTTATCAAATGTGTAGGCTCTGGGGCTCCAACTCCAGAGATTCTGGCCCATGGAGATGGAGTCCCGAGAATCTACACTGGAATGAGAACATCTTAGAGGAATGTAACTGACTGCTACATGGATTAGTTGTTGCCATTTCTGTTTCCTCTACAAGATCATTTCACCCATTTTCCTGAGTAAGGCTCTCAAATTGTGGTGTCCATTCCAATCATGTGGGAAGTGTGTTAAAAATACAGATCCCAGAACACAAGACCCCATCTCTCCCTGGAGCTCTCAAGTCAGCAGTGGGCCCCAGGGCTGGCCTTGGACCACACATCCCAGGTGAATCTGAAAAGCATTTTCTGGCATGCTTGGGACTCTGCCAGGTGAGGGTCAAGCCATCAGTTCAGTTCAGTTCAGTCGCTCAGTTGGGTCCGACTCTTTGTGACCCCATGGACACCAGCCTCCCAGTCTATCACCAACTCCCGGAGTTTACTCAGACTCATGTCCATTGAGTCGGTGATGCCATCCCACCATCTCATCCTCTGTTGTCCCCTTCTCCTCCTGCCTTCAATCTTTCCCAGCATCAGGTTCTTTTCAAATGAGTCAGTTCTTCAGATCAGGTGGCCAAAGAATTGGAGTTTCAGCTTCAGCATCAGTCCTTCCAATGAATATTCAGGACTGATTTCCTTTAGGATGGATTGGTTGGATCTCCTTGCAGTCAAGCCGTCACTCAGCAAATATTGCTCTTCAGCATGAATCGTATGGGTAAAACACGGGACTTGTGGGTGTGATGTCTCCAGTGCTAAGAAAACATCTCCCAGGGCTGGTCCATATACTGCCTTTGAAGGTAACCCCACCCATCTTCTAGGGCTGGCAGATAAGCAAAAAGAACACACATGTGAATCTTAAATATACCTACCTTCACTGTGGCCCCGTGCGTGCTTTTCTAACCACATTAAACGGTACTGATGGCATCAATACTCAAGGCCCTCCGGGGCAGGCACCACCCAGGCTTATCCGAGCTGCTCAAGTAACGAGAGAGGTGCTGTCCTACACGGTAAGCCCACCAGAGTGAAGCGGGGACCAGACAAGACCGGTGAGGGGACCTCTGCTCCAGCCTCAAGGTACTCAGAAAGGGCCCCTCACGCCTTCTTATCTGATGTTGGGGTCAAATTCTCGCCTGTTGGGTAGTCTGTCCAGAGTCCCCAAGCTGAAGGAGGCCTCCTCAGTGCCCCCTGAAGCCCACCTCAGCCTCCAGCCAGGCACTCCTGCACTGGAAGTGTCTACTTACCCTGCTGTCTCCCTCCCACAGTGGACACTATCTCTCAAAACGCTGAGTCCTATGGCTGGAGCTTCACCTCGATGAAGGGAGAGACAAATCCCCAAGGACGCCAGGTCTGGAAACAACGGCCAGAGCAGGGCCCAGGGCAGCAAAGCAGGAAGGAGAGACGCCAGGGGCGGCGGGGGGAGTGGGGTCCAGGCAGGAGGCCGGAGGTCAGCTCTGTGTGTTGGCAGGAAAGCAGGCTGGATGCTCACTGTCTGACACAGGATGCTTGCAAATAGCTAGCCTGGGCAGAGGTGACCTGGTGGGCAGAGGCGAGGGGTCTCCAGTTACAGGCTGCAGGGCAGGAAGCCAGAGGTTCAAAGCGTTTCCAGGGGCAGAGGAAGCTAGTCCCACCCCTCACCCCCAAGTGCCCTTTCGTACTGGTTTTGACATTTTTCTAAACCGGAGACTAGTGCTGAGCAAGTGTACACACTTGGCCAAACTTTAGTTGGGCTTCTCTGCTTGGATGGCTGTTTCATTTTGTTGACGGAGAACAGTTACATCGTGGCTAAATCCACAGAGAGTCATTCATCACGAGTGCACACGCACAAGCTCTGAGCCTCTTGTCTTCTGAGAGGCTGGTGGTGGCATATGTGGAGAGTTCCATCCTGTCGGTAAAGATGGAAGGTGAAGGCCACAGAGACTGCCTGACCCCTCCCTCTACGTTCAGCCTCAAGGTTCAGCTCCCTCTCCTTGGGCCCTGCCACGCCAACTCTGCTTTCACGAACTCCACTGTTTTCTCCCTTTCATTTCTTTCCTTTGGGTGACCTTTCCTCTGGCTGCTGGATTGGCTTTGCAATTGCTCTTCTGTTGTTCTGAGTAGGATTTCCACAAACAGCACATTTCAATGGTAATACAAATGATTCTGGCACCTTCCAAGAAGCAGCAAGCTGTGAGCAATGAAAGGAGCTGTCAAGCTTCCCTCTGAATCCACTCAGCAGGAAGGTGAGTCCCACTTCTCAGGCAGTTAAATAGCTTTATTGTGGGGACTGTTTCCTGCTGTAGTTGAGTCAGATCAGATGACTCTCCAATATGAGTGAATTAAACACATTTGAAGGACTGCTGTTGCTAAGGATGGTGACACCAGTTGTGCAATATTTCTGAATGAGTCTTCAGGGAAGCTGCTTTCACCCCGAGAGTTTCTGCCCCACCACATCCATCCACAGAGGCAGGTGGAGGGTCTGGGTCAGCTGACCTGCCTTGGCCACGGCCAGTCCACCCAGAACTGGACCCAAGCTGGACTCATCCATCGCACCTCTCTGGTCCTCTGAATGTGCACCACTAAGAAAGTGATGGGCCACCAAAAGGGAAAGGGGAAGCCTGGAGCCAAAACCAGTAGCAAGCGGCTTGGAGATACAAACAGGGTATTTGTGCAGAGAGCCACGTAGCCAGGAGATGAAGGGGTTTTCTCTGCCTTGTAATAAGAGCAGAGGCCTAGGGGACACACCTCAGCCTCTCCTATTTCTGGTTTTCAAGTAGTCATGTACAGATGTGAGAGTTAGACAATAAAGAAGGCTGAGCCCCAAAGAACTGATGCTTTTGAACTGTGGTGTTGGAGAAGACTCTTGAGAGTCCCTTGACATCAAGGAGATCCAACCAGTCAATCCTAAAGGAAATCAACCCTGAATATTCATTGGAAGGACTGATGCTGAAGCTCCAATACTTTGGCGACCTGATGTAAAGAGCCAACTCACTAGAAAAGATCCTGATGCTGAGGAAGATTGAAGGCAAAAGGAGAAGGTGACGGCAGAGGATAAGATGATTGGATGGCATCAACAACTCAATGGACATGAGTTCGAGCAAGCTCCAGGGGATGGTGAAGGACAGGGAAGCCTGGCGTGCTACAGTCCATGGGGTCGCAAAGAGTCGGACACAACCTCAACATCATGTGAGACAAGGTGCTGACCACTTTGCTCTGAATAGTCTTTGCAGGGCTGTTTGTCTAGTGATGGCCTTAGAGAAAGAGATAACATGCCCTGGGGGCTATCGGGAGATGGATTCCTGATCAGAGGAATAAAGGTAACAACTCTCTGCAGGAAAGCTGGGCAAGTTTGCTATCACCCCTTAGAAGATGAAGAATGCTTAGATTCAGGGCTCCTTGATTCTGATGTAAACCCCTGGTGTGCACAGGATCCACCTGGGCCCTCCCCATCACCCTCAGGAGCTTGGGGGGCGGGTGGTGGGCAAGGAGGTAACAAGCAGGGACTGGTGCCAACAGAAAGCTCAGCCCCACTGGGCCCTGAGCGATCAGGTCCTGCGACCCCATGGACTGCAGCATGCCAGGCTTCCCTGTCCTTTACCACCCCCTGTCTGGGAGCCCCTGTCTCCTGCCAGCTGCCGTGAGACCATGGTGAGCCGGCTGGGGAGCTGGTAAGTAGTGTAAGCCCTCAGACCTTCACAGTTCTTGCCTGAAGGTTAAGCAACAGACCAAGCCACTCACCGTGCAGGACACATGCAGGCTTGTGTGGCATGTATGCCGATGGGGCAAGTCCACTCCTGAGCTCCAGGGGTAGGGTTTGCGTCCAGAATCAGACTGTGCTCAGATTGTGCTCCTTTGGTCTCCAGATGGATCTACAGGAACTTGCCCTGAGTCTATTTCTAAATGTCTGTATTGTAACCTGACCACCAGGAAGACAGTTTCCTACGTAGTGAGTGCTATAGTGTACAGCTGGAAGAGGGTTTGAATTTCTAAAACTGACATGGGGCAAAGATATCTTTCCAATGCTTCTGCTACTGTCCCCTCTTGCTGTCTGGAGAGACCACAGGAAGGATATTTCTTCCTGCTGAAAATAGTGTCCAGGAACAGAATGTCCAGACTAATGGCCTGGTTCCTGTAATAACAACAATTGTAAGGATGAGTGTTGAGAACACGCAAGGCTTAGGATTCTATGCTGAGCGCTTCACATATGTTTTAAACAGAGGCTGCCATGCAATAAGCGCAACATGAATGTTTCCTTGTGTTATCATCACAGTAGTTCATTCAATGAGGTAAGAACTCCTGTGCTCATGTCTTAGAGATGAGGAAAGAAAGGTTTAGAAAGGCCAATGACTTGCTCAAGGATAATGGGGTAGAGTGTTTGTGGGTGTAAATACTGAAAACACATCTGAACGCACTAAAATCAAGCAAGTAGACCACCTCACATAGAACGGAGTTCAGTGGGAGCGGCGTCAGAGTTGGCGGCCTCATGAATACTCAGGGTTACCAAACCCCTAGTTCTTTCCTGCCTCCTGTCCTATCGTCTTCAACATATCAAATAAACTTCTGCCTCACAGTCACAAAGTGGCTGCAGCTCCTCCAAACCATATATTCCCACAGGACAACAGCCAAATCTTCCCCGGAATTTGTCCCTATAGGGAACCATCTCCTAACCCTGGCGGTCCAGTGGTTAGGACTTGGTACTTTCCCTGCCATGACCCAGGTTTAATCTCTGGTTTGGAACTAAGATCCCACAAGCCTTGTGGTGCAGCCAAAAATAAAAACAAATAAAATAAAAAGAAATCAGCCCTGCAGTTTCAGTGATGCCCCCTCATGTCTCAGTGGCCAAGCTCAGGCCACATGCCCACCTCTAAAGCCAGACCAGATTCTGGGAGGGGAACCAATTGGAAACCTTGAGTACACTAAAGAAGAAGGCCTAAGCGAAACCAGAGATCTGGCCATGGGGAAGAGGAGCATGGACTTGGGAGGTGTGCGATAATGGCTGGGATCCTGTCAAAGCCAGCCTGGGCCCAGGGCATGGACACCATACTCTCAACCTCATGCTACACTCTCCACTGCAATGGAATATTCTAGATTTCCACCCTGCGGCATGGTGGCCACAGCCATGTGTGACTTAAGTGCTTGAAATGTACATCATGTGACTGGAGGGCTGAATTTATTATTTAAGTCAAATGGCATTCAAAGAGCCACCAGGTCTGATGGCCACAGCACGGAAGACGCAGGGACAGCATGTCCGCGGTGTTGCTGGAGGCATTGAGATGCCCTGTAGGGCTCTGGTGGGCTAGAAATGTANTCGGAGAGTCTCGCAGCCTGGGGTGGATCCGGACAGGCATTGTCCGGACATCCCACTGGCTTCAGGACCAAGTCAGGGGCCACGACTCCGTGCAAGGCCACCCTGGAGAGGTTGTCTCGGTGCAGCCGATTGGTGTGGGACGAGGCGGGGCTCCAGACGCAGGCTGGAACTCGCCACTTTAGAGACCTCAAAGGTGGACGCCTGAGACAGGAAGGGAGGCAGGGACAGCCACACCCTTTGTGCCTCTTTTGCAAAGGATTTCAGGACTGTGTTGGAGGAAGGCTCAAACAAAGGGTGGGGTCCTCTGAGCCCATGCCAACCTTTAAAGGAGTTTAGGGACATTCCAGCGTCAGGTCTGGCCCCCACCAAGGTCGGTCACTTCTTGGATGGGTTCTAGGTGATTTACCCATAAAGAGCCAAAGAGCTTTATCAAGTGTGGGAGGCAACTTTTTTTCTTAAGAGACATTAAAAAAAAAAAACCAAAAACCCAACTTTATAATTCCAACATAAACACCTGTTCTTAGATGTATTAACTCCTAGGTCCCCTGATGTTTGGAACCCATTCCAGTATTCTTGCCTGGGAAATCTCATGGACAAAGGAGCCTGGTGGGCTCTGGCTACAGTTCACGGGGTTGCAAGAGTCGGACATGACTGAGTGACTAAACCACCAACCCCATCCCCTGGTGCAGATCCTGCTTGGCACTGTTTCTCTCCGGAGCGCGTGGGAAGCTGTCCCTGCTCTGACTTAGAATTTAAGCCTCTGAGGTGGGGAGGTGGGTGGAAATACACAATTCCAGGTGCTCAGGGCTTCCAGGCTGTGAGATGCAGGGCTGACTCCCAATTGTTGGTGATAAAAGCTCCCCACCCATGGAAACGACTGTCACTAGCACTAGAGGATGTGGGGGAAGGAGGGATGTATAACTTATGCCATACGATAGCCATAACCCACTATGGTTATTTAAACTAAAATTTACCAAAGTTAGAAATTCAGTTTCTCAGTCTCCCTAGTTACAGCAAGTGCCCCACTATAAGGGCTATTTTTGCTGTCAGCCAGACTTTCTTCAAGAAGCAAGATGAAAATTGACAGTCCTTTATTGGCTTATTTTTATAAAAGAAAATATGTTGCATCTACCCAAACCCAATATTTGATAACATATTTGATGGTGAAAGACTGAAAGCTCTACGCCTAAGGTCAGAAACCAAAGATGCCTGTTCCTGCAATAGGGTGCTGGAGGTTCTAGCTAGATTCTATCCAGGGCAGTTCTGCATGGAAATGAAATAAGAGACATCCAGATTTAAAAGGAAGACATAAAATTATCTCTTTATTGATCATATTGCCTTGCTTATATGCAGAAAATCCTAAGAAAACTATCCAAAAACCATAAGATCTAATGAACAAGTTCAGCCTTACAGGAAGTAAAATCAATACCTAAAACCCATTTGCATTTCTACATTTGTGCATTTCTACAATGCATAAATTTAAAATGAAATTAGAAAACAATTTCATTTACAATAGTATTAAAAATAATTACTTAGGAATAAATTTAACAGAAGAAGTGCAAAACACATACTCTGACAATTACAAACAATGTTTAAAGACATTTTAAAAGACCTAAATAAAGGAAAAGACATTTTATGTTTATGGATTGGAAGATTTAAGCTGACAAAACTCCCAAAATTAATGTACAGAGTCAATACAATCTCTATAAAAATATCTGCTGATTTTTCTACAGAGATTGTCATGCTGATCTTAAAATTCACAAGGAAATTCAAGGGGCTCTGGAAAACCGAAGTAATCTTGGAGAAGAGAAACAAGCAGTTCCTGTGACGATCAAGTGTTTTCTCAGTAACGTTGTTTTTTATTTCAAATTTTACTGCAAAGCTACAGTAATCAAAACAGTGTGGTTCTGGCATCAGAAAAGACCTAAGCAGTGTCTTTGGCACAGAACTGAGTCCAAAAATAAACCCTTTGAATATATACAGTTGGCCAATAAGCACATGAAAAGATGCTCACTAAGAAAAATTTTTATATTTAATCAATTTAGTAAATTTTTACAAGGATGGCAAGACAATTAAGTGGAGGAAAGAATAGTCTCTTTTACTGTAGCCATCCTAGTGGGAGTGAACTAGTATCTTACTGTGGTTTGATTTACATTTCCCACCAATGACACTGAACATCTATCTTCATATGCTTATTGACCATTCATATGTCTTTAGATGAATATCTATTCAGATTCTTTTTTAATTTTTATTTTTTAACTGAAGGATAATTGCTTTATAGAATTTTGTTGTTTTCTGTCAAACCTCAACCTCAACCAACCATAAGTGTACATATATCCCCTCCCTTTTGAACCTCCCTCCCATCTCCCTCCCCATCCCACCCCTCTAGGCTTATACAGAGCTCCTGTTTGAGTTTCCTGAACCATACAGCAAATTCCTGTTGGCTGTCTATTTTACATATAGTAATGTAAGTTTCCATGTTACTCACTCCATACATCTCACCCTCTCCTCCCCTCTCCCCATGTCCATAAGTCTATTCTCTATGTCTGTTTCTCCATTGCTGCCTTGTAGATTCTTCTGTACCATTTTTCTAGATTCCATATATATTTGTTAGAATACAGTATTTATCTTTTCCTTTCCGACTTACCTCACTCTGTATAATAGGTTCTAGGTTCATCCACTTCATTAGAACTGACTCAAATGTGTTCCTTTCATGGCTGAGTACATCATGTATATGTACCACAACTTTATTATCCATTCATCCAGATAAGGGTGTTAAGGATAACTTCCTTCCTTATCCCTCTTATCCAGTCCTTGGGGGTCTGAGAACAGACCTGCAGGATGCTTTGGTAGCCAGCGGAGTGAGACCATCTGGAAGTTGGGCAAATGGGGGCCCTGAAGAGTGAAGGAGTCACAGAGAGCAGCTGTTAGGAGGGAGCTCTGCTCGGAGTCAGGGGCTGCCAACACTGAATCCTTTCTTCAGAAATCCCACTCCGAGTCACAGGCCCAGGGGGTGCCCAGGGTTTGGTCAAGCTCTGTGGGAAGGGGGATGGGAGCGGCTCCCCACTGGGAGCTCCTGACCTCACTCACCTGCACCCAGAGCCAGCCCACCCACAGAGGGAGGGGGAAGCATTCACCCACACCCAAACCCTGGGAATGCTCTTCAGACTGGGAATAATTCTGAAGCCAGATTTAAGAGAAGTGCTGGCAAAGGCTTCTCTTTAGCGTTTATTCTCCTTTGGAAGAGACTTTGGGGACATTCAGCAAGACCCAGCCTTCCAGGGTCCCTTACAGCACCCCTCCCAGGAAAGAGGACCTACCTACCTCATATTCCAACAGGTGATGAGGACAGACGCTTCCTGCTTGGAGCTGGATGCCACTTTTATGCTTCTGGTGACCAGCTGGCCACCGAAGAACTTGGAGTCAACAGATGCATGGGAAAATCCTGGCAGCATCGTCCATGGTGCGCAATTAAAACTCCAGCTGGTCCTACAGCAGCCGGGATAAATACACACAGCTGGTAACAAGAAAATCCAGAACTTGAAATACGCCACAGAGACACTTTATGGCTGTTTTTTTGCAGTACTTACTCTTCTGCTGTCTTCCCATGGTTTGAGCATGAACAAGATTTTTGTATTTTATCTAAAAGTCTTGTTTCATGGTGAATTAAGCAGTCTCTGAATCTGGAGAAAATCATGATTGGAAAAAATATCTATTTGGCTTCCCAGAAAGTCTTTGCCACTGTTTCCATTTCTGGCCCAGCATCTTTCCAAAGAGTTGAGAATGTCATTTAATTGAGTCAGTCCCCAGAGCTCAGTGGAAGTGACAAAAATGTGGACTGAACACTCGTGCATCGTCAGCTCTGGTTGAGTGAGGGGCAGCTGGGGTCAGAAACAGGCAGAGGGAAAGGAAGGAATCTACTAGCCAAGTGGCTGCCTTGCTCCCCAACATGAGGTCCCAGACCAGCATCTTTGTTTGGGGACTGCTTCCAATGTGACGTCTCTGATGGGCCCACCCTGTGCTTCCTGAATCAGGATCTGCCTTTGACAAGACCTCCTCCTGGGGGTGTGGGGGGCACACACTCCCCCTGCCAAGTGGTTGTGCTGGGGAAGGACCTAGCCAGGCAGCAGAATGGCCTCACTGAGACCTTGCAATAAACCAGCCCCTTCCCTGCTCACTCCCCACAGAGGTTCACTGACCCTCTCTAGTTTGTGGAAAGGAGCCCTGAGACCAACAGCATCACCGTTACGTCTTATCTCTGTAAAGACCATTCATCACCCCAGACTTGTCAGAAAGGCAAATTCCCGAGCCCAGCACAGACCTCCTGAGCCAGAAACTCCAGGGCTTGGGCCCAGACATCTGGGTCTATTTGGTTCCTTCACTGTAATCTGATTACTGTTTCGTGCAGCTGACTACCTGCCCAGTTGGCGCAAACATGAATAAATTAAAATGTAGCTTCCTGGGTTGCCATTTCTCTGGTCTAATTTACTTAAACTTAAAAGCTGATTTCTATTTTTAGTCAAATATCATCATTAAATAGTACCTTCTATATGTTCACGAGGTCNAGATTCTTTTTTAATTTTTATTTTTTAACTGAAGGATAACTGCTTTATAGAATTTTGTTGTTTTCTGTCAAACCTCAACCTCAACCAACCATAAGTGTACATATATCCCCTCCCTTTTGAACCTCCCTCCCATCTCCCTCCCCATCCCACCCCTCTAGGCTTATACAGAGCTCCTGTTTGAGTTTCCTGAACCATACAGCAAATTCCTGTTGGCTGTCTATTTTACATATAGTAATGTAAGTTTCCATGTTACTCACTCCATACATCTCACCCTCTCCTCCCCTCTCCCCATGTCCATAAGTCTATTCTCTATGTCTGTTTCTCCATTGCTGCCTTGTAGATTCTTCTGTACCATTTTTCTAGATTCCATATATATTTGTTAGAATACAGTATTTATCTTTTCCTTTCCGACTTACCTCACTCTGTATAATAGGTTCTAGGTTCATCCACTTCATTAGAACTGACTCAAATGTGTTCCTTTCATGGCTGAGTACATCATGTATATGTACCACAACTTTCTTATCCATTCATCCAGATAAGGGTGTTAAGGATAACTTCCTTCCTTATCCCTCTTATCCAGTCCTTGGGGGTCTGAGAACAGACCTGCAGGATGCTTTGGTAGCCAGCGGAGTGAGACCATCTGGAAGTTGGGCAAATGGGGGCCCTGAAGAGTGAAGGAGTCACAGAGAGCAGCTGTTAGGAGGGAGCTCTGCTCGGAGTCAGGGGCTGCCAACACTGAATCCTTTCTTCAGAAATCCCACTCCGAGTCACAGGCCCAGGGGGTGCCCAGGGTTTGGTCAAGCTCTGTGGGAAGGGGGATGGGAGCGGCTCCCCACTGGGAGCTCCTGACCTCACTCACCTGCACCCAGAGCCAGCCCACCCACAGAGGGAGGGGGAAGCATTCACCCACACCCAAACCCTGGGAATGCTCTTCAGACTGGGAATAATTCTGAAGCCAGATTTAAGAGAAGTGCTGGCAAAGGCTTCTCTTTAGCGTTTATTCTCCTTTGGAAGAGACTTTGGGGACATTCAGCAAGACCCAGCCTTCCAGGGTCCCTTACAGCACCCCTCCCAGGAAAGAGGACCTACCTACCTCATATTCCAACAGGTGATGAGGACAGACGCTTCCTGCTTGGAGCTGGATGCCACTTTTATGCTTCTGGTGACCAGCTGGCCACCGAAGAACTTGGAGTCAACAGATGCATGGGAAAATCCTGGCAGCATCGTCCATGGTGCGCAATTAAAACTCCAGCTGGTCCTACAGCAGCCGGGATAAATACACACAGCTGGTAACAAGAAAATCCAGAACTTGAAATACGCCACAGAGACACTTTATGGCTGTTTTTTTGCAGTACTTACTCTTCTGCTGTCTTCCCATGGTTTGAGCATGAACAAGATTTTTGTATTTTATCTAAAAGTCTTGTTTCATGGTGAATTAAGCAGTCTCTGAATCTGGAGAAAATCATGATTGGAAAAAATATCTATTTGGCTTCCCAGAAAGTCTTTGCCACTGTTTCCATTTCTGGCCCAGCATCTTTCCAAAGAGTTGAGAATGTCATTTAATTGAGTCAGTCCCCAGAGCTCAGTGGAAGTGACAAAAATGTGGACTGAACACTCGTGCATCGTCAGCTCTGGTTGAGTGAGGGGCAGCTGGGGTCAGAAACAGGCAGAGGGAAAGGAAGGAATCTACTAGCCAAGTGGCTGCCTTGCTCCCCAACATGAGGTCCCAGACCAGCATCTTTGTTTGGGGACTGCTTCCAATGTGACGTCTCTGATGGGCCCACCCTGTGCTTCCTGAATCAGGATCTGCCTTTGACAAGACCTCCTCCTGGGGGTGTGGGGGGCACACACTCCCCCTGCCAAGTGGTTGTGCTGGGGAAGGACCTAGCCAGGCAGCAGAATGGCCTCACTGAGACCTTGCAATAAACCAGCCCCTTCCCTGCTCACTCCCCACAGAGGTTCACTGACCCTCTCTAGTTTGTGGAAAGGAGCCCTGAGACCAACAGCATCACCGTTACGTCTTATCTCTGTAAAGACCATTCATCACCCCAGACTTGTCAGAAAGGCAAATTCCCGAGCCCAGCACAGACCTCCTGAGCCAGAAACTCCAGGGCTTGGGCCCAGACATCTGGGTCTATTTGGTTCCTTCACTGTAATCTGATTACTGTTTCGTGCAGCTGACTACCTGCCCAGTTGGCGCAAACATGAATAAATTAAAATGTAGCTTCCTGGGTTGCCATTTCTCTGGTCTAATTTACTTAAACTTAAAAGCTGATTTCTATTTTTAGTCAAATATCATCATTAAATAGTACCTTCTATATGTTCACGAGGTCGCATCCCTCAAATCAGAGGTCAACAAAAGGGACAAATAGTCAATATTTTATCACAATGGTGGGCACATAAGATGAACTTGAACAAGTCCAACTGCTCTTAGCTCTGTTTCTATGATAGATAAGCTCCCTGAGACTCAACCTCTCTTCTCAAAATGAGGATAAGAGCTACATCCTTAGATTACAAAATCTGGATCCTAGGATGAATCTCTGAGTCTGCTTCATGGACACTCAGGATGGGCAGGGGAATCAGGCAGATCCGTGGGGCAAGCATTGAGTATTTGTTCCGTAAAACAACTGCTGCTATGTATTCTGATGTGAGCAAGCACACTTCTGTTTATACTGATATCCAAGTCTCACCGGCCAGAAGATTTTATGAAGATCCCTGGCCCTCAAAACTTCAAGCTCATGAGGACATATGGTCACCTTAAAAAACCTACACACCAAGGTCATACACAACTAATGGACTCCTCTTTAATATTAATCTAAAATTAACTGTGTCAACAATAAACAGAGAAACTGAGGCATGGGAAAAAATAAAATTACTTTGTCAAATCTCATTCATTTAAACAAGATAGAGGAGCATGTGTTTGTCTTGCTGGGTAAGGAAGGAAAGTGGAGCAGAAAATGTGAAAAGTCTGAATTAGAAAATGTTTAAGGCAACAAGGCAAACATTCTTGGTTGTCTGGCTCCTCTCCCATCCGCAACCCTTCACAACCTTGCTCTCTAACGACCCTCCCAGTGGTCAGCCTACAGACAGTCATGTTGTTCAATTTTAACCGACACAATATTTTTTAAAACTGCTTGGAGGGCTATCTGGAGGATTCTTCAAAAAAGACAAATATAGGATCTGTTTCTGGTAAAAAAATTAATTAATTAATTCTGGAAAAAATATGAAAACAGCTATTTGAAGGCACTGGGTAGTGACCAGCCTCAGATAGAAACTGGAGGGATTTATCCCTTCAAAGAAGGAAACCAATTTGGGTGAGATTCATATTTATTCATACTTTATCCCAAGCACACTCTCAATTTATGAGGTATGGGATGACTAAGACCCCTTAAGAGAATGAAAAGACAAGCCATTGACTTGGAGAAAATCTTTGTAAAAAAAAAAAATGATAAAGGACTGATACCTAAAATATACTGCTGCTGCTGCTAAGTCACTTCAGTCGTATCTGACTCTCTGCGACCCCATAGATGGAAGCCCACCAGGCTCCCCCATCCCTGGGATTCTCTAGGCAAGAACACTGGAGTGGGTTGCCATTTCCTTCTCCAGTGCATGAAAATGGAAAGTCAAAGTGAAGTCGCTCAGTCATAACTGACTCTTAGCGACCCCATGGACTGCAGCCCACCAGGCTCCTCCATCCATGGAATTTTCCAGGCAAGAGAACTGGAGTGGGGTGCCATTAAAATTCAATTGTAAGAAAACAGCCCAATTTTATTTATTTCTTTTTATTTTAATTGGAAGCTAATTACTTTACAGTATTGTAGTGGTTTTGCCATACATTGACATGAATTAGCCATGGGTGTACATGTGTTCCCCATCCTGCACCCCTCTCCCACCTCCCTCTACATCATATCCCTCAGGGTCATCCCAGTGTACCAGCCCTGAGCTCCCTATCTCAGGCACTGAACCTGGACTGGCAATTTATTTCACATATGATAATATACATGTTTCAATGCTATCCACTCAAATCATCTCACCCTTGCCTTCTCCCACAGAGTCCAAAAGACTGTTCTATACATCTGTGTCTCTTTTGCTGTCTCACATATAGGGTCATTGTTACCATCTTTATAAATTCCATATATATGCCTTAGTATACT
>SJYV01021315.1:1745681-1817217 GCA_006410875.1 Neotragus pygmaeus
ACTCTCGAGAGTCCCTTGGACTGCAAGGAGATCCAACCAGTCCATCCTGGAGGAGATCAGTCTTGCGTGTTTATTAGAAGGACTGATGTAGAAGCTGAAACTCCAATACTTTGGCCACCTCATGCAAAGAGCTGACTCTTTAGAAAAGACCCTGATGCTGAGAGAGATTGAGGGCAGGAGGAGAAGGGGACGACAGAGGATGAGATGGCTGGATGGCATCACCAACTCGATGGACATGAGTTTGAGTAGACTCCGGGAGTTGGTGATGGACAGGGAGGCCTGGAGTGCTGTGATTCATGGAGTCACAAAGAGTCGGACACGATTGAACTGAACTGGACTGAACACACCTATTGGAATGATCAAAATCCAGAACACTGACTACACTAAATGTTGGGGAGGTTGTGGGGCAGCAAAAATGCTCACTCATTGCTGACGGAAATACAGAATGGTTTGGTCACTTTGGAGGACAGTTTGGAAATTTCTTACAACACCAAACACACTCATACATTATTCACAATCTTAGGTAGTCACACTAATGAATAGAAACTTATGTCCACACAAACACATGGATGTTTATAGTAATTTTATTGATAATTGCCAAAACTTGGAAGCAACCAAAATATCCTCCAGTAGGTAAATGGATAAATTAACTGTGGCCCATCTAGACAATGGAATATTATCAGAACTAAAAAGAAATGAGCTCTTGAGCCATGAAAAGACATGGAGGAAACTTAAATGTTTCCCATGCCAATCAGAAAATGCAACAGGCTATGTGATGCCAAATATATGACATTCTAGAAAAGGCAACACTCCAGAGACTGTGAAATGTCAGTGGTTGTCAGGATTTGGGGAGGGGGGATAAGATGAACAGGTGGAGCACAGGGAAATGATTCTGTGGGATACATGCAATGGTGGATACAGTTTTCAAAAAACATAGAATGGGGACTTTCCTGGTGGTCCAGTGGTTAAAGTTCTATGTCTCTACTGCAAAGGGCCAGGGTTAAATCTCTGGTCAGGGAAACCAGAACCCACATGTTGCAACTAAGACCCAGTGCAACATACACACACAACCGTATGCAGGGCTTCCCTGGTGGTTCACATGGTCAGGAGTCCACCTGCAGTGCAGGAGACCCGGGTTTGATCTCTGGGTCAGGAAGATCCCCTGGAGAAGGAAATGGCAATTCACTCAAGCATTCTTGCCTGGGAAATTCCATGGACAGAGGAGCCTGACACGCTACAGTCCATGGGGTCACAGGAGAGTTGGACAGGACTGAGCAACTGAACAATATTTAAGATACAGTACAAAAGTGAACCCGAATGTAAACTATGGACTTTAGTTAATAATAATGTGTCAGTATGGCTCACACATTGTACCCCATGTGCCACACCAAAGCCCAGTCTTAGTAATAGGAAATTGAGAAATCTTTATGCAGGTCAGAAAGCAACGGTTAGAACTGGACATGGAACAACAGATTTGTTCCAAATAAGAAAAGGAGTACATCAAGGCCGTATATTGCCACCCTGCTTATTTAAGTTCTATGCAGAATACATCATGAGAAACACTGGGCTGGAGGAAGCACAAGGTAGGATCAAGATTGCCAGGAGAAATATCAATAACCTCAGATATGCAGATGACACCACCTTTATGGCAGAAAGTGAAGAAGAACTAAGAGCCTCTTGATGAAAGTGAAAGAGGAGTGTGAAAAAGTTGGCTTAAAGCTCAACATTCAGNCTGAAACTCCAATACTTTGGCCACCTCATGCAAAGAGCTGACTCATTGGAAAAGACCCTGATACTGGGAAAGATTGAGGGCAGGAAGAGAAGGGAATGACAGAGGATGAAATGGTTGGATGGCATCACTGACTCAGTGGACATGGGTTTGGGTAGACTCCAAGAGTTGGTGATGGACAGGGAGACCTGGCGTGCTGTGGTTCATGGGGTCACAAAGAGTCAGACATGACTGAGCAACTGAACTGAAAATGTTGAGAGGTTATAAGGGAACTCTCTGTACTTTCAACTCATTTCTTTTGCAAATCTAAAATTGCTCAAAAAATCCAATAATGAAAGATAATACTTGATTAACCCAAAATAAAACAAGAAAAAGACATCAGATGTAAAAAAAAAAAAAAAAAAAAGTGGGCAAGGCAGAATCCAAGTAACCCAAGAATCTTGAACCTGATAATCTGATTTCATCTGTTTGAATTCCTAGAACAGGTGAAAGGACTGAATACAGATAAGAATCTACAGGGTGGGAACAGACTGGGAGGAACATAGGAGACCCGCTGGGCAGTGGAAGGTCTTCCTGACTGAAGCACTAGTTATGGGATCTGTACTCTTATCACAACTCAGAAAATTGTCAAGTTGGGATTGATCCCTTTCTCTGCCTATAAATGAGAAAAAAAAATTTTTTTTTTTTTTTGCATGTGGTAAGCATGCACAGGCTGGTGATGAAGGACCAAAATGACAGAAGGCAGCCTGAGATTTCCCATCTCTGGACCCTTCATCATATGAGAAAATAGACATTATGTTAATCAGGCATTATTATGGGCAGACAAATTCACCACTGAATACTGCAAGTTCATTTAACATAAAAGCAGAAGGAGAATAAAATACCCAGAATAGATATTGAAAAATACTGATTCATTTGCATTCATGTACGAATCACTTCTAGTTCCTGTCTATTCTATACAAATGGATGTAAATACTGGGATAAGCCCCTGAAGATTAATTTGGTAGGCTACATAGATCAGCTGAAAATCTCATATGAACCTCATTTCCCCAACAAAACTTCATTCATTAATTCATTCTGGTTTGTTTTCTTGTTTGTTAAGCTGATGTGTGAGTTGATTCCAGACCCTGTGACTCCAACTTTCGAAATAACAAGGCCCAAATGAATCATCTTTTCCTATGCTTAAAAAAGAAAAAAAAAAAAAAAAAGCCTCGTGTTGAAGATCACTTGGCACGCATCTGAAGTTAACAGAGAGCATTTCATTTCAGCCACAAATCAGTAAGCACCAAATCCAGTCTCCAAGCATCAAAGCCAGTCTGGGCATCTGGTCCCCTCTGAAAAAACCTCTTAAAGAAAGGCCATGACATTACTGCTGACAGCAGCACCTGCAGTGCCCAGGAGCTTTTCCAAGGTTGTTTTTACTTACGAACTTAAATAACACGAAAGATTGTTTCTATAGTAAAGGATGCTTCCCTAAAAGGGCAGGACCTGAAGACAAAGGATAGGGTTTGACTGTGGCCATTGCTCAGAGGGAAATGTAGTTAGATAACTCGAAGGTGAGGGGATAAAAGAAGAAACAGGACACTGTGAAAAGAGAACACTCAGCAAGATGTTGGGCGGTGGTACTGGGGGTGGCACAAGTGGGGACTGGCAAAGACACCCTCTTAGCGAGGTATGTGCCTCTTGTGATGGAGGCCAGGAAAATGAATGGGATTCATGACTCCTGAGCTGCCCTGGAGGGAGGTAGAGAGAAGACTGGGAACAGATGTTGTGTCCAGGTCCACACTCGCGAATAAACCTCCTGTGAATACCTGTGGCCAAGACTGTGAGCATCATAGTTTCATTGCCCTTGAGTAGATGTCTAAAAGCAGAATTGCCAGGTCATGTGTGTGTACGTTTAACTTTTTAAGAAACTAGCCCACTGTCTTTGACAAAGCAGCACCTCTGGCATTCCCGTCACTGTGTGCAAGGGGTGCAGGGGAGCAGTGGTCTCTGCCAGCAGGATGCAGTCACACCTCCGCCTCCAGGACACACAGAGGCGCTATTGTCACCAAGACAGAGGCAGGAAGGCCCCTGTGGGGTCAGTGAGGCCACAGGCACGCCCCGCCCTCAGATCACGGTGGGCCTCAGATACACAAGTTCTCAGGAGATGGCAGAGAGCTTTGAGCGGTGTGTGTGTGTGTGTGTGTGTGTGTGTGTGTGTGGTGTACATACACATGTGTGTGCCTGGGGGAATACACAAGTGCAAGAATACAGAGGTGCTCGCTTGGACATAAGTTATTGTTAGAAATACCCATCATTGCTCAGTGCTCCCCCTTCCTGTTTCACGCAGGATGAAAGCCAGCTTGTCTCCTCAGGGGCCCACTGGCTGACACCCTTGAGGTTAGCAGGAGGTGGTGGGACCTAGCAATCAGGGGAGGCTGCAGGGCTTCATAGCCCTACTTCACCACTTGTCAGCTGGGACCATGAGCAAATTTCCCAGTTTGTCCGTGTTTCCACTTCCTTACCTATCAAGTGGGAGAGTAATTCTGCCTGTTTCCCAATAAATCAGTGGCACTTTTTATCTGATAGTAGTCAAAGCTGGGTAAATTTTCCTGTCACGTTGCTTTAATAACGTGTCCCAAGAACTGAACTATTCAGGTGGCCTTCTGTTGACCACATTTGAGATCAAGCTGTGTGTAAAACTGTGTGTGAGGCCCACCTTTCCCTTGAGTGCCTCCCAGCCTCACAGGAAGACAGACGCAGAGCCACTGAGCTATCATGTCAAGAACAGATGGGTGGGGGCCAGTAAAGAAGTCTGGAAAGGGAGCTCTCTCCTCAAGGTCCCAGCTGCCTCCTGAGGAAGTCAGCCATGACTTGTGGAGGAAGGAAGGGCTGTTTCTGCTCGGTGTGGGGGACAATGAGGACAGGCGGGGATTCACCCAGACCGTTCACCAGAGACTGTGCCTGTGCTCGGGTCAACTTCCATCCTCCCGTATCTGAAGTTCTGTACCTGAAGGCTTCCCCTATCCCAGAGTGGAGCCCCTCTGGAAGTCCCGGGAATTACCCATCCCCCTGCAGCAGCCCCATCCACGATGGATGGAAGTCAGTGTATCAATATCCTGGCCCCCTCGGCCCTCTGGTGGAATGACATTTCCTAGGGTTTCCACAGTTGCCTCGCCTCCGCATGACCCTACCGCCAATGTCCATCTTTCCCATTAAACTGCTTTACTGGAATCCTTGTCTCCAGGTCTGCTTCTGGAGCAAAAGGAGGCTGAAGACCAGATGGACGAGACAGCATTGGTCCAAGAGCAGTAGGGACATCCTGAGTGTGGGCAGTGCCCTGTGGCGGGGGGAGAAGCCTGGGGTGAGGAGCCTGTAAAAGATGAAGGCCCTGGACAACATCAGAGATTCAAGCAGGACCCCCCTTGTCTCCCCCTGCCTGCCATTCTGCTCCAAGACCCCAGGGCAGCCAAGCATCAGACACAGAGTTATTGAGTGCCACTGTGTGCCAGGCCCAGGGAGCATCAGGGACCAGGGACCAGACAACAACAACAAAAATTGCCCTAGAGGTGCTTACATATATGTAAGTACAGGCAATAAGTCCATGAATCTTAGCCACAGGAAGAAGTGATACACCATGTTAGAAGGTGACTAGTGCTTTGTGCAGGACAGGGGTCTCTGGAGAGAAAGTGCAGTCTCACAGCCACCTCAAGAGACAAGAAAAGAGAGCAGCAGGGGAAAGTCAGGAGACTCGGGAAGGAGGCCCATCCAAAATCACTTCTAGAATAAGAGAGTCAAGAGAGTGGCCAGGAGGGCCTGGTCCCAGTAATGAGACAAGAGAACCACCCCCAAACAGATAAAGCAGAGCTCCTCCAGGGGGTGCCCCAGACCAGCAGCAGCAGTCTCCCCCAGAAACCTGCTAGAAAGCAGAGTCTCGCAGGCTCCAACCCAGACTTGCCCATCCGGGCAGAGGCCCTGTGAGGGCTCCAGGCTCCTGAGATGGAGAGAGCGGGCCCAGAGCAAGGCAGGGCGAGAACACAGTGAGACGAACATAAAGAAGGCTGAAAACAAAGATATTCTAATAGAAATCGTTTGTATTCATAAAATGCCACAAATTAGCGCAGTGTATCCGTTTAGAGATTTAGATAGAATGTAATTGGAGGTGAAGATGTCCAGAAGGTTGTATTTCATATTGGTAAAGAAAGGGATAATGCCAAATGCACATCAATCACCCAATCATGCAGCTTTGCTGGTGGTTCAGCTGGTAAAGAATCTGCCTGCAATGCAGAAGACCTGGGTTCAGTCCCTGGGTTGGGAAGATCCCCTGGAGGAGGGCATGGCAACTCACTCCAGTATTCTTGCCTGGGAAATCCCATGGACAGAGGAGCCTGGCGGGCTATAGTCCATGGGGTCGTAAGAGTCAGACACAACTGAGTGACTAAGCCATCGAGGAGAAGACAGACTGATAGAAATACAAGGAGTGACAAAGCTGATCTCCATGAGAGATGATGAGAAAGAGGATGGACTAGCTGGTGTGATGGGTGCACAGGACTGCACCCCTCCACTCCCAGTGCACACACCAAAACCTTAACCGTGACCTTGAGGGTGGGTACTGGGACACACAGGGCACCATGTCCTAGTTCAGAGATGATGGGTTTGACAAGGAAGTGAACAGTTAGGTTTGGGACTTAATCTTTTTCGGAAAGGAAGACTCTGAGAAAGAAGGTAAAACGTACAATTATTTCCTTCCACCTCATAAGTCTCACTGTTTTCACTGGATATTTGAACACAGAAGCAGCTCAAGAGAGCAGATGTCATGGACCCAGCTTAAGCCTTTATGATACCAGGGCAAGCATGAAACGCAGAGGGGGCAAGGTAAAAGTGCTTTGCAGGGAAAGGTGATAAGAGCCTGATGAGGAAGGTGTTGGTCCTCCACGGGGGTCAGCAGGAAAGAGCCTGGCTGTTCCGCCGTGTGACCCAGGAGGTTAGAGATAGCGTGGGGAGCAAACAGCCTTGCATGGCCTCCAATTGAAAGCCAAGATGTGCTGTTGGGGCCCAGTGACATTCACTTTGACCTTCATCCAGGCATCCTTCACCCCCTTCCCTTCCTCTCTCTCCTTCTCCCCTCTCTGTTTATGCTCTACTCCTCCCATCCTTCCGTCCACACAGCTGAAATCTATAGATTTTAACCACAAGGGAGGACCAGCATCAATGGTGACAGAACTTAAATAAAAAGCCCAGCAAATAGGACCCAGGGCAGCCGCTCTTGGGGAGCTCTGGCTGCCGGCTCTGGGAGGCTCAGGCAGAGAATGCTCCCTGCTGTGAAGAGAAGAGCCTCAGGTCAAGTTCACAGGAGAGACTGTTGACCTCAGGGCTTATCCTCCAACTTGACCTTTCACTCCTCTCTTTCTTCACTTTTCACCACTCCTGGCCTTAATTTATTTCCTCTGAAGACAATGATTCAGGGTGTAAAAGAGATGAGACACTTTTGAGTGGAGGCTTTTTGGTTTGGGGTTTATTGTCTCTTCCTCCTCATACTGAATAGATTGAGGAGTCAGTTCAATCAGGATGGACTCTTTCAGTCCATGTTAAAGCCGTGGAAGGTACATGATTTGTATGTGGCTCTTTCATGTTAATCTATGGGTTTTCTGTCACAGATGTACTTGTTTTGCACAATAGGTTTAATTCTGTATACATTTTTGTGTGTGTGAATCAATCACATTTGAAAGATTTGCTAGCATTTACATCACTCTAAGTCTCTAAGAGGAATTGCTGCTAAAGTGTGGCATTTTTGTTCATGGGCTTTTCCTATAAACCAGGACACCCTGGCCTCAAGGTTTTTCAATATGAAAAAGAGGATATTAGGATTGTGTGTATCTGTGTGTCTCTTTATGTCTCTCTCTTTGTGTGAAAGGTGCTTTTCTCTGTGTGTGTATGTGCGTGTGTTGCGTATCTGTGTGTGTGTGTGTGTGTATGTTCTTCATATTAAGATATTATTTCCAAATGGGTTTTGTTAGTGACTAGACAGCTCAAGAATAAGTTTTATTGAGCCCCGGTAATGACTGTTTATCACAAGTGTCCAGGCCATTAGCATCACCGGAAAGCCCTTGATTCCCCATAAGCCCTGTTTTTACAAAGTCCACAGTCTGGAAAGCATGTTGACTGGGAATCAGCCACCATCTGCTGCTCCAGCCTCCAGTCACGGTGAGGTTTATGTGGCAGAACAAAGAGCAAGCGGTCGGCCTGTCCAATTAGTTAAATATACTGGAAAAGGTTTGGTGCCCAAGTAGTCATAAATGCTCCTGTGATCATTACAGAATGGTGTTTGCAAATTGCACCCATTAGACATGTTTAATCCAGCACCAGGCGTCACCCACACAACTAAAATGATGCAGGGGATAGAACAGGGGAGATGGAGGCGTGCAGCAGGGCTCAGAGTCAGAGGGCAGAGTCTAGAAGCACGGATCTGGGCCTGGGGGCCTCCCTACAATGTCCTCCCACCTCGGTGCCCTGAGGCCGGTGCCACCTCCAGTGAGTAAAGACGCAGGTCGTCAAGGTATCTTTGACAACGGACACAGGTACCTCTGAATGTAGTTCCTGCTGTGTATTTTGAGCTGTTATGAAGCATATTAAAATATTAAAACAGACTGACAGCAATGTATTGTGGAGTTTATTAGGATAAGTGGGTAACAAAGCACAAAGGATTACAAACCCCCTTCTGAGATTGCCCCGAGGTGCCACTCAGCTTTTCCGAGGCCTGAGGGCAGCTCAGTGTCCAACCCGTTCTCCCCGACCCTGGGATGAAATGACCCTGTCTAGAAAGCCTGTGATTCCACCATCAGTGGAACAAACTTCAAATACATACATTCAAAGAGACTTACATGTTCTCTTCTAGCACTCAGGGAGGGATTGTTGATGTTTACAATCACATCGAATTGTATCATCATGTAAGACCTCACCTATGATCTCATTCTAGCTTAAGCCAAATATGCAAAAAGAGCTTTAGGCCAGGGGAATGGTGGGCAAATTCTGCTGAAAGGAAACACTTGCCCCCTTGCAGATAAGAGGAACAATGAGAGAAAGGAATTCCAGAGTTTCTTTCTAAAATGAGTGGATGTTATCTCCATGAACAGACTAAAGCACACTTCATTTTGTTAAAAAAAAAAAAAAGCATTTCAGTGAGTTTTACTCCGGGAATCTGGAACAAACTAAGGTACTTGATTATTGAACACGTGGAAAATTTTATCATCCTCTTTCTTTTGGTTGACAGGCTCCACAAACCACACAGATTTAAGCCTTGGGTTTTGCAGCCTGAGAGGGACAGATGTTTTCAGGGATTTTCTGTCTCTGATTTCCATGCTAACCCTATTGTTTTCAAGGGTGGAAATATGTAGGGGACATTACACCATTTTGCAGCTGCTGGAAAGCAGGGCTTTCCTGTTTTCCTGATTTAGACAATGGAGAAACTAAGAAGAAAAATAATAGGAAAAGGCTTTCCTCTATTTGTTTTTTAAAAAACTGCATTATTTTGAATTTGGTACCTTTTTCAGAGTCAAATCTCATCTCTGTTCTCTTAGGTTTTATAGAAATCTATATGGGAAAGACAGTAGGAATAAAAGTAGCTAATGATCAAATCCACATCTTCCAGAGGTTGTTCAGGGTAAAATTCAGGCCTTGCACAATGTGCTCGAACAAAGCTCACAACCAGAACATAAAAGACGCAGCTACACACGCGTGTGTGGGAGAGAGAGTTTCACTCCCAACTCTGCTCCTCTTGAAGGCTGCACGGAAGCACACTGACATACGTGTTTAGTTTTTTATTTCGCTTTTCACCTGAGCATGGGGAAAGATATGAAGACTAACCTTTTGGAGAGGCTGCTAGTCTATTGGCAATGGGCACTCAGGCCTGAGATGGCCTTGCCAGGCCTGGTGGTCACCACAGGCTGAGTCCCTCCCGGGTCAGGCCAGAGCTGGTGGGTTCACCCTTAGTGCCTCTGGGGACAGGGGACAGGCACCAAAGTGACACCAGCAAAGTTACTTCTGCCTCAAGGCCACCCAGACAAGCAGTCGTGGGTTCACCATACAAAGGACACTCCCTAGGTCCTCCACGCCCAAGGCAAATTTGGAGAACGGCCCGTCCTTGGCTGTCTACACTCCACTTTCCCAGGGACTGTCCTCCTGCTTCAGCCCTTGCAAATGGCCATCAAGAGAGAAGAGCAGTGACTGCAGAGACTGTCCCTGAAATTCAGGAGCAGGCCTGTTTGAGGAGGCAATCTCCCTTTAAGTTGTCTGCGTCACTCACGTGATGAATTTGTCCCAAACATAGAATTATTGAGCCATGGACAAAAGCCGAAGTTGTCTTTGAACGTGTTGCTAAGTGGAGCCTCTCCTTGACCCCGGCACCCAGCTTGCTCTGCTGCTCGGCAGGCCAGGGGGTCAGCAACAGAACAGCACCTGATCGGCCCCATCCAGCTCTCTGCTGGGGGAGTCCTGGCGTGGCAGAACCCGCCTCTCCCCACTTCATCTGTCCATTTACCCGGCTGTGATGATCGAGCCACCTGGCTTCTGGATAAACAGATACTTTGTCCACTGGCCTCAAGCTCCCAAAACAAGAATTCAACCTCCTAGACCAAAGCAGGCTCAATGGGAGAAGGAAGCATCTATCTGACGCTTTTCATCAGAGTCACGGCCGAGGTCGTCCAGCTGGGTGGCAGCTGCGAGGGCGGGTTGTCAGCAGAGGGGCCAACTCTGACGGAGCAGGTTTGGAGAAGCTATGACTTATTCACCCATTTCTCCCCATGGGGGTTCTCAGTGGTGGGGGGGACAGGGGAAGGCACAGCGGGCAGGGCTGCGTATTCCCTACTTACCCCCAGAAGAATTCAAACACAGAAACCAGATGGAGCCAGGCCATGGAAGAAATCAAATGGCTTCAGCCAATTCAAGGCTGGTGGACCATGGGGGTCGGGGGCATCCTGGGTTGGGAATGTCCCCCTCACCCCAGTGACCAGGGTGAGGTCTGTAAAGGCCTGGAGCGAAGCATTTCTGTAAGTGCAGATACCAACCAGCAGCACACATAGCCACAAATGGCCCACAGTCAGCCCCACGCAGCTGGCACCCAGGGACCCTGGGCTGAGGGGCACAGCGTCCCACCCCTGGAGCATTAAAGCCCAGTGTTCCAAGTGGAAACTGCAGAATATTAAGTGACTTTCAGAAGCAGACACTCTGAACTCTGTGTTGGGCCCCCTCAGACCTCCATCCTTCCTTCCTTCCTTCCCCCAACCCCTTCCAGTTTTCCTTTTTTTTTCTTTTTTCAATGTGAGCTATAGCACCTTCATTTCGAAATTGGCAAAAGGCATCTACTTGGCTCTGAAGGCCAAGCACGTGGGGTGCTGACCTCTGGGGCAGAGTTTGGATCCCGGAAATGGTTTCCTGGATCTGACCTGCAGGGGAAGGGGAGCATCAGGGAGGGGTGTAACAAGGGATTCACCCCCAGTCCCACCTTCTCCAAGTGCCCAGGCCTCCTGTGCTGCTCAGGCAGCTTCTAAGGGCTCCAACCCGCAGTGAATTCTGGACTGCTTTCCAGGGACCCAGGCTGAACTGACGGGGACCAGGCACCACCGAGCACAGCAGTCTCAGTTGTGGGAAATCTGGCTAGTGAGCACTTACAGACAAGGCTATAAATTAAAATGGCTCTAAGCAGTGTCTGCTGTCACACAAGATCTTAGTTATACCCTCATTCTCTCTATCCCCTCTTGTTTTCTTTTTTAAGGAAAAGGGCTGGAGGACACCTGTGCTGTACGCAGCACTGGGCCAGCACCCAGGGGACGAGTCCTGACTTGGCTGTGCTGTGTCCACAGATGGGCTCAGCTCTCAGGAGGCCTCCACCACCATGAACTGTGCTAAATTCTGTTACAACACCTTTTAAACTCAGCCCCTCACATCATCCAGAAATCATCAGAGCATCCAAGCCCAAGCAGAGTGCAGAGATGGCAGGATGGCATTGGGGGCGTGGGGCCACTTGGATCCAGAGACCAGTGGTCTTTAACCTTTGACCTCACGAGTGTCGGTCTCACCGGTCAAACACATGGTGGAACATGGGAACATTTATTGATACAAATTGACTCACATAGTTTTGAAACAAACCCTGCCTTCTAACCCTAGTTTCCAGAGTCACCGTTTACTCGTTTACTCGCTTGGTACAATTTTCCCAACATTGTTCAGATTTCATTTGCAAATAAACTGAAGACAATTAGAACCTGAAGAGCTAGAGAGATGTGATTTCTAAACGCCCTGCCTCTGCCGCCTAAGTGGATGGAAATGCAAGAATGGAAAAAATATGTCTCCAGCCTGAACACGTTCCCTCCGTCAGAAACAGAACTTCTTACATAATCAGACAACTGATAGACTCAGGCTTCATCACACGAGAAGGCACAAATCATTTCAGTCCAAATTTGCCCTGATTAGCATCCTCTTAATAGAGGTGTATGTGGGCAGAGAAGCAGTTCAAACAGAGCCTGTTAGCACCTGACATGTCAAGTCCGATCCAGAATCAGGAGTGACATGAACTCAGTCACATTTGAATTTCAACAGGAAAGGGAAGGAGAATTGTTAACACGCATGAAATTCCTGAAATGACACCTGACCCTCCCCTGCTTCCACACTACACACGTGTGATACCTGCACAGTTCAAGCTGCCAGGCATTTAAAGAGAAGGTTGACAACTACTTGCTAAGATTCCAGTCCAGTCTTCCAGGAGGATGGGGGTCCTGCTTTCAACGGTCTCATGGCTCTGAGGATCGTGGTCGCTGCCAGTGTCCAGGGGCCTCGTCAGCATCAGCAGTCTGTCCCCGGCGTTGGACTATGGGAACAAAGGGCAACACATTGGAAGCTGTTGCTCCAGGGCCATGCCATCTGGACCCTGGGCGTGGGGACACAGGGCAGGGTGGCACCCCCAGAGGGCACATGTGGGCCTCGGGGTGATCCCGGGGGGGCCGTGCCTGCCCCTCACCTCTGCCTGCTGCATGCCATGGTCACTGCCACCCCCACCCTGTCCCCGTGCCTGCCACGCTCCCCGCTGGGCGACCCAGCCTCCTTCACCTGTAGGGATTCTCCATGGCTCTGCTCTCAGCCCTCTCGGGGACCCAGGCGTAGCTGTCCGCTGCACTCTGCGGCTGCTGCTTCTTCTCCTCCCTCTTGGCCCTGCGCTTGCGACAGACCAGCAGCCCTAGGGCCAGAGCCAGCAGGAGCAGGATGGCCACGACGGTGCCAAGAATGTAAAATAAGAGCAGCTGCTGTCCGTCCGTGCCCTGGTCGCTCTGCTTGGCTGTGAAATCCTCACCTGCAGACTCCCTGTGGCCGGTGGCGGCTGTGGAGTGACGGGTGCTGGGCTCCATCCAGACGCCAGGCGTCTCACTGGGGGCCAGCATCTCCGGTGGGGGCAGGGAGATGGGGACCCTAGCTGGGAGGGAGGATCTCCTGCTGGAGGGTGCCACCGTGGAGGTAGCCTCAGGGTTGTCCCCAGTGGGACTGGGCACGGTGGCAGAAGACGGGAGCCCCCCTTCTCCATTTCCCATGTCTTCCCCAAGGGGTGACCTGCTCGGTGGTCCCAACGATGTGGGCCCCCCAGTGCAGGAGACGCCGTTGGGGTCCAGCTCCCAGCCCGGCAGGCAGCCGCAGCGGAAGGACCCCTCCGTGTTGAAGCACAGGCTGTCGCAGAGGCCACCCTGCTGGACCTCACACTCGTCCACGTCCAGGCACTGGGTGCCATCCTCCGCGGCCAGCTCGTAGCCCTCCTCGCAGGAGCAGTAGAAGGAGCCCTCGGTGTTGGTACAGCTCTGGGCGCAGGGCGAGTGGCCAGGGGCACACTCATCCACATCCACGCAGGCCCCCTCTTCGGGGCCGCCAGGCTCAAAGCCCACCCAGCACTCACAGCGGAAGCTCCCAGGAGTGTTGACACAGTCCTGGGCGCAGGGGTTGTCCCGGCACTCGTCCACGTCCATGCAGTCTCGCTGAGTCGAGTCCAGCTGGTAGCCTGGGGGACAGTGGCATGTGAAGTCTGTTCCGAGGGACCCGGGGGAGCACATGGCCTCCCCTCCACATGGGCTGGAGCTGCAAGGGTTCCGAGAGGTGCAACTGACCAGGTCGTCCAGCAGCCGGAACCCCGGCCGGCAGCCACATCGGAAGGAGCCATCCCCGCCCTCGAAGCAGTCCTGCTGGCAGCCTCCATTGTTGAAGTCACAGCTGAACTTGGGGCTCACACAGAGGGGCCCTGAGCTGTCCCAGTCAAACACGCTGGGGGCCTTCTCCTTGCACAGGAAGTAATGCTGCCTGCCCTCGTCCCCGTCCTCACAGGCCACAATGGCCATCGAGGCAAAGGGCACAGCCTGCAGGGAGGAGCTGGTGACCTGGAAAGGGGTCGTGTAGCTCACCTGACCCGGGCCCCCCAGGGTCAGCGGCCGGCACATGCCTTTGAAGCTGAACTTGCACACAAAGCCCTCGATGTTGATCCCAGGAAACCCGGATTGCCCACAAGGACCATCAGCCCACTTGGAGAGGCCACTGGCCAGGCCCGGCACAGACAGGTCCAGAATCAGGGACACGCAGCGCCTGTGAATACAGGTGTTCTTAACCTCTTTGTACCAGTTGTTGTACTGTGAGTCCTCCCCATCGCCCAGCCAGCTGAAGCCCTTCAGCGGCAGGCTGCTGTCCGAGCAAGTGCCCTTCTCTCGCTGGAGCCCAATCCAGAATTTGTTCTGGCGTTCTGGCAGGGGCGCCCCCAGCAGCAGGAGCTGGGTCAGGGCTCCCTGGATGTGCCGGGCCTCCTCCTCACTCTTCACCGTGGCCAGATTGCCCCCTTTCTTGCTGCAATGGAGCTGGGCATCCTCCGCATTCAGCTTGAGCCTGTGGGCCGTGTAGCAGGCAGCCCCCGCGCAGACCACGGACTCCGGGTCAGTAGTGTCCTCCGCCCGGCACTGGATCGACAGCAGCAGCAGTAGCAGGCCAGCAGAACTGGCCATCGTGGCCTCTGTGTCCCTCTGAGTGGGAGGCTGACGCCCCGGCGGTGACAGCGGCAGCCCGAGCTGAGCTCCGAGGGGAGCTGAGGGCTCAGACGTGGATGCGCCCTCGCAGAGAAGGACACAAAGGCTGAAGGCTTTCCGCGGCCCCCTGACCCAAGGCGCATCCTGCCGCTGCACTTCTTATTCCTCACCGGATACAGGGGCTTCCTGTGCTGAATAGCTTCTGACTCCTGCTGCCTTCATCACAGTTTTGTTGTTCATAAAAGGAGCTAGGAAACGTCGCTGGGTGCCGGCTAAGGAAATGCAGCGGCGATGGGGGTGGGGAGACGTTTGTGGCTTGCATACACCAGCGCCTTTATTTGGGGGTCCCTCCTCCTTCCCATCCATGTGAGGGCACACCGCGGAGTGAGTAGAGATTTGGAGGGGGCCAGGAACTTGAGAAACTCACTTCATAACCCATAATAAAATTCCACTTTGGTTTGCAAACAACCAGAAGATGGAAAGAAAAAAAAAAAATCCTCAGACTTGAGAGACGATGGTTATAATTTTCAGCCTTTTTTAGAAGCAAGCTGGGCTCTCCTTTTGCTTGCTTATGTCCCCTTTGGCGTTGAGAGTCTTTTTTTTCTTAGGTCCTCTCATCGTGAACTTTAAATAGATAGGCAATTTTAAAATAGGAACTGGGCCGTGGGAATGTCTGAGTTTCTAACACAATGCCAAGCTCCCTCCTCAAGAACGTGAAACCCGATTGGGTGAAATTTGGCAGTTTTCAGGGGTTTGTAGTGCAAATGCTGTGTTGTGATCTGGCAGCATCGCAGAAAGCATCATAAAGGAAAAGATGAAAACGCCTTTGACCTCACAGACCGAGGCTTGCGCGCCTGTTTTTCCCCAGCTCGAGGTTACCGGAAGGGTGGATGGTCTGGGCCCAGAATCCATCCAGGCCACGGCTGACCTCCTTCCACACAGCGACTCACAGAGGTCCTTGAAGCGAAGAGTTTTTTTCCTGTGATGACAGTGTGCTCTGCTCACTGAGACTGTCACCGGTTGGGGTCCTCAAGGAGTAGAGCCCAGACAAGGATTTGGGATACGCAGTTTATTTGAGAGGGGAGGAGTGAGACAAGGGCAAGGAAGGGGCCAGCACTGGGTGACACCAAACTGAGCAGGTGACCTGGGGCTCCAGCTGGGACCCTCAGGAGACCTGCAGACCACACATCCGTCTCCCCAGAGAAGGGAGGCGGCTGGACCCTCCCCCTTTTCTCCCCCCTACCCACGGGCACCAGTGACTCTCGGCACTCTGGGTGGATGGTGAGGATCCAGCCCCCAAAGGGAGCACTCAGTGGAGAGTGGCAAACCTCCGAGTGACTGGACGGGACACCAGCTCTCCTCAGACCTTCCAGTAGGATGTCCTAGGGGTTGGGAACTCAGGGGCTTTCAGCCTCCACAAGGGATAAAGCACTCATCTCCGACTCCAGTCAGAAAGCCCTCAGGGGGTGTTTCTGGGGTGCTTCTTACATTCTTTTTATCTTAATCAGATGTTTGCAAGAGTCCAGAGATGCTTTCTTAGAGTCCATTGAGTTCTCCCTGTGCTCTTTAGTGTCTGTGGAGATCCATCCACCCACCCACCTATCTGTCCATCTACTCATCCAACCACCCACCCATCCATCCATCCATCCATCTTTTTATCCATCTATCCATCCATCTACCTAACCATCCATCCACCCAACCAATGTTGATTAAGGCCTTATTGTGTAATGGGCTCAGTACTGATATTCATGACCTTTGACATCCCTTAGAATGGACAGATTTGAACATGTTGAGCAGTTTTAGCTGTGACAGGTACCTCGGGGTATCAGGAGAGATCCTTGGGATGGACACTTGGGACAGGCTCCTCTGGGAAAGAATGACAGCCAAGCTGGAATTTAAAGGAGGAAAAGATAAAAGAGGGGAAATGGCATTCATGTGGGGGAACAGCCTGTGCTAAGGCCCTGGGGTGGGAGGCCCATGACTTTTTTAAGGGAGTGAAGGAAGGCCGGTCCTACGAAAGCCTGAGGAATGGGAAGGAGGACCTGGGGAGGGGAGGAGCCCTGAGAGCTCAGTGACAATTTGACTTATATCTGAAATCCGTGGGGAGGCACTGAAGGGCTAAGACCTTCATGTGGCAGCCCCCAACCCTCTGTGCAGAGAGACCCGAATGGTGTGTGAGGACCACTCAGCGGGCAACCATGATTTCAGGCTCAGATGGAGCTATATCGTTCCCCTTTTCATAGAATTAGAGCTGTTAAAAACATCTCTAAAAAAATGAAAAATGAACAAAACTAAAGAACAAATGAAGAATGAAAGCAACACTCTGTTCCACACTGTGAGCTACTGCACTGAGCCTCCTGGGTACACTAACCTTGTATGTAAAATCATATGAGGACACACCTCGCCAGGGGTGGTTTGTGAGTTTCCAGCTGTTTAAAGGGACAGAACACATCTACCCCTGGTTCAAACCCCACTCTGCCCCTCACGAGCTGTGTGGCTTTAGACGAGCTGTAGGACCTCTCTGTCCATGTATGAGAGTCCATAGCAGTTCCGCACATCTCCGGGGGGCTCTGTGAGGGCTCCAGGGGCTCACATCTGGGCAGGGGATTTCGGGGGAGGAGTCATTGTCCCACCAACATGCTGACAAGCGTTGATCACCTGAACTTGCCTCTGGCATTGGTGTTGGTTTGGATATTTGCTGGCTTTGGGGTGAGACCTAAGCTATGATACTCCAGAGGGCTGGGTTTCCTGGTCTGTAAGAGAGGGGAGACGTCTTGATGACATCACCCCAGAGAGGAGTCCATTAGGGCAACCAAGAGACAGAGGTGCTGGCTAAAGTCCAACCCCACAGCCCCCCCCCCNGGAAGTTGAAGGCGCACTTAGATACCCCACATTGTCAGAACCTGAGAGCCAGTGGGACAAAGCCAGGAATGAGGTAGGGTGTTTCATCCATCAGTAAACAGTGGAAAGGGGCCTGTCTCTGTCTCCGTCATGTCAGCTAATGGTGAGGGTATTCTGCCAGGTTCTGACCTGTGCTGATGCTGGGGATTATGGATGGTGGCAAAAAATTCTTCCCAGAGGCAAGAGTCCAGATCTTCTCCCAGCGTGGCACCTGCTTCCTGGCTGTGTGAGCACAGAGCACTCAATCCCCAGACAGCATAGTTGGAAACAGGGGGCTCCTCCCTGAAGTCACAGTTCCTTCATGCCTCGAAGAGCTTCCCTCCCAATTCAGCAGGCTGTTCTTTCTACCCAAGGAGATTGGGTCAAGGTGGCCACATGTGGAGTCTCCCCTTAGGGAAAACTCGAACCATTATTTTCATGCCGAACTTCTCCCAGAACTTTTGTCCAGCCTGGGCTTCTGTCTAGACGGAGGTCCCTGAAGAAGAAACAGAAGGACTTCTAAACCATCTTGGGCACTGAGGTCCTTAGCTAAGGCAGACAAAGACCTCAGGAAATGACTCAAACTCCAGGAAGGAAGTTTTTAAAAAAACAGAGGGAGCTCATTTAAAGCAAGACAAAAAAAAGAAAGAAAGGCAAGCTAACATAACAAGGAAAGCACATGACATCAGCACCATTTTCCTAGCAGTGATGCCAGCCCCCAACCGGAGTTGCTGGGTGAACTTGGCCATGGGAGGTGGGGGATGGAGTGGCTGGAGGTCCTTTCTGGGAAGGTAGGAGAGGTGACTCCCTTGGTGCACCATTATCTTTGTCAACTGAAAAAAAAAAAAAAAAAACACCTAAAAGCTGAGAATTGAATTCTATTTAGGGCCAAAACTGAAGACTTAAGCTCATATGACAGCATCTCAGGTCACTCTGAGGGCCTGCTCTGAAGAGGCAAGGGAGGATCCAGGTTATATAAGCATTTTTGCTACAAAAACTATATAGTCGGACTATCAGAAGATTACTTTTGAAATCCAGATAGTTCAGTTTAATGAATTGAGTACTTTTCTGTGTATGGGACAAAGGAGCCTGGCAGGCTACAGTCCATGGGGTCACAAGAGTGGGACACAGCTTAGTGACTAAACCACCACCACCACTGTGTATGGGAAGATGCGAGAGTCTGGGCTCAATATGGACCTCAGCCCCCTGAGCCAGTGTCCCGGCGCCTCAGCTACCTGGACCCAGGGTCCCAGCACCCCCACCCCCCCAGGGTCCCGGCACCTCAGCTGCCTGAGCAGTGTCCTTCCCTTCTCCCTTCTTCATCCCCTCGCAGAGCATGGTTGGGGCGGCTGCAGTGGCTGCTGGCTCAAAGGCCACAACGTCCTTTATTTACTGACAGGGCAGGTGACCTGCTTGGTCCATGTCTCTTACTTGGGGCTGAAGCTTCACTTACCCAGAGGGAGTGGCACATAGTGTAACTGAAACTAATTTTCATCAGCTGAGCCCATGAAACTAGCTCTCAGCTTGAGAAACAGGACATCCCCTGGAGGCCATGGCATAGTGGTCCCCAGCTCAGACAGTATGGATGGTGACTGGGTGACTGTGATTAGGTCTGTGGAGGCACCCAGGAGAGTGACCACCCTGCCCCATATCTGTGGGGCCCAGGTGTTGGACGTGAATGACTCACCTATGTGTCGACACTGTGTCCCACGCCTTGAAGATACCACTGTTCTTAAATCCATTCATTCTATTGAGATTTGGTTGTTTGGGGATTTTCTGTGTGCAATCAGGGAGGGATGCATGGCTCTAGAGGTACTGTAACCACTGTGCCTCCTTAACAAGGGTGAGTCCCCAAGGCGGGCTGTGGCATCAGCAGCTCCCGGGCGCCCTGTCCCTTCCTTCTGCAGGAGAGGCGGGGGGAGAGGAGACTGGGGCAGGCATGGGCTCCTTCCTCGGCTTGCACTAGGCCAGCCCGCATCCACTGACCTCTTACACCCCCCCAAAGGTCCTCCTTGAGCCCCTGCCTCTCTCCCAATCTCTGCAGTCTGACACTTTTCTACACCCTGACACCTCACTACATCATGAAGCCTTGAGATGAAATAGACAACATTGCCCTCCAGGAGCTTACAGACAGGTTAAGAAAATCAAAACAGAATTTGAGAGATACAATTGGAGAAAATGTGGCTAGAGTCTGGGGGAGGATGGGAAGGAGGTGCATCAGGGAAATCCCAGAGTCTCCGATCTGAGCCGGGTTTCAAGGGATCACGCGGATGCCCCCCAGGATACACCTGCCTCACTCAGGACCAGAAACAGCACAGAACTCTGGATTCAGAATCAGGTCCAACCTTTGGAGTAGAGGGTCGAGAGAGTAGACTCAACCATGCTCCTTCCACTCAAAGGCAAGGCCACTTTCCGGCTGCTGCTGTGGGGTGAGAGGTGCAGGTGAGGAGCAGAGTTGAGCCACGGCACCTGGGACCTCAATCCTGACCAGTGTGCTGGCAGTCTGATGTCCAGGGGCTGCTCGGCCTCTGCCTCAAGACGCCACCAACAGACGGTCCTGTGTGTCCATCTCGAGCCCTCTCGGTGGCTGGGTGGCTTTTCCAGCCATCCCTTCTCCTCCTTGGAAGGTGTTCACCCACCTGTGGCACAAAAAGACGAAATAATCTCACCCCCAAGGACACTCATGCAAATGGTCCCCAAGCCCAGGCCCAAGTCGATTTCCTGTGTGCTCACCGGGGGGAGCTCAGAGGACAGAGTTCTGCAGACACAAATCTGGAGGGCCTTTTCTGTGTCATATGAGGGCCCATCCCCCCTGGTCCTGTAGGGCCTCCTTCCTCCCACAGCTCAGAGTCAACTTGTGGAGGATGCCAGTGCCCGTGTGATTCCCAAGCAGGATCCCACAGCTCCCACAGAGGCGCTTCTGTTTGTGGATGGATACCAAATGCAGTTGTTCAAAATGGGAGACCAAAAGGAGGGATATTTTTATGTGGCCATGATACTGACGTCACTCTCTCTGTAATTCAATCTTTAAGTAATTGTCTCCTCTCTAAAGCAGAGGGCCGCTTAGGGCTGTAGGAAACTGATGTGGATAGGGAGAGAAGCTGGAATGAGGCTCCAGCCACCTCAGCTTTTGAGAGGATCAATAATAGCACGTCTGGCGAGGGACAAGGAGGCCTGGAGTGCTGCAGTCCATCGTATCACAGAGTCGGACATGACTTCGCAACTGAACAATAACAACAACAACGTATTCTTTGTGCTTCCCAGTGGCAATAGTGGTAAAGAACCTGCCTGCCAAGGCATGAGAAGTAAGAGATTTAAGTTCGATCCCTGGGTCCGAAAGATCCCCTGAAGGAGGAAATGGCAACCCACGCAAGCATCCTTGCTTGGAGAATTCCCACAGACAGAGGAGCCTGGCAGGCTTCAGTCCATGGCATCGCAAAGAGTTGGACACGACTGAAGCAACCTAGCATGCATGCATTTTGAAAAACTACCAAGTTTTAAAAATCACGTATAAACATACGCATGTGATTTGAAATTCTAGAAAAAATTTAAAAGGTACAAAGAAGAGAGCTCCTTTTCTCCTCCAGAGCTTGGTCTTGGTCTCTGAGGCCCTGGCTGGCGTGAATGTTCCCAGGACAACGGTTCTCTCTTCAAAGATAAACATCTCCATATATGTGCAGTCCTGTCCTGCCCTAGCTTTGTCACTTAGAAACATGTCTTGGAGTTGTCTGTTATCAGCTCCACAGCCTTGACCCTTCTTCCCAAGCGTCATCCATGATCTAGTCTAGCACATTCCTCCTCCAGACCCTGAGAACTGCCTGTTTATCTGGGTGGGGAGGAGGGTGTCTGTTTTCCTACAGAGAGTTTGCTATTTTTCTTACTGAAATGTAACACAAGTTTACAAAGTCACCACTGTNTCAGCTCCACAGCCTTGACCCTTCTTCCCAAGCGTCATCCATGATCTAGTCTAGCACATTCCTCCTCCAGACCCTGAGAACTGCCTGTTTATCTGGGTGGGGAGGAGGGTGTCTGTTTTCCTACAGAGAGTTTGCTATTTTTCTTACTGAAATGTAACACAAGTTTACAAAGTCACCACTGTGTGTGTGTGTGCACTTTTGTTTCTATTTGCCTTTGGACTGCATTTCTGGCATTACTTTATTTCCAGAAAATTCTTATTTTTATCTAACTAGAAATTTTTACCCATGTTTTTTTAATGACATTGAATTTGTGCCATGCTTGAAAGTGAAAGTGGCTCAGTTGTGTCCAACTCTTTGTGACCCCATGGACTCCATGGAATTCTCCAGGCCAGAATACTGGAGTGGGTAGCCTTTCCCTTCTCCAGGGGATCTTCCCAACCCAGGGTCTCCTGCATTGTAAGCGGATTCTTTACTGGCTGAGCCACAAAGTAAGCCCAAGAATATTAGAGTCGGTAGCCTATCCCTTCTCCAGGGAATTTTCTCTACCCAGGAATCGAACCAAGGTCTCCTGCATTGCAGGCAGATTTTTTACCAACTGAGCTATGAGGGAAGCCCTGCTTAAATAGTTTTCCTTACCTCACGCCCATTAAAAAAAAATGCTTCAGNGTAGCCTATCCCTTCTCCAGGGAATTTTCTCTACCCAGGAATCGAACCAAGGTCTCCTGCATTGCAGGCAGATTTTTTACCAACTGAGCTATGAGGGAAGCCCTGCTTAAATAGTTTTCCTTACCTCACGCCCATTAAAAAAAAATGCTTCAGTGTTTCCATATTTTCAGTAGTTTTACACTATTTCTTCTTACTTAAAGTTTTATTTTACATCTGGAATATATTTTAAAGAATGGAGTAAGTGAGAGATCCAGTTTAATAATTTTCCAGATGGTCATCTAGTTGTCTAATTTCATTTAAGGACCAAATCTTCCTGCTCTATCTATTTTAAATGCTGTCTCTTTTATAAACTAAAATCTAATGCTATTTGGGTCTATCTGCGTATGGTGTTCCCTTCCCTGGTCCATGTGTCTCTTCACCCTACAAACACCACAGTGTTTACACCTCGTGATTGCAGTATTTCAGGGCATCTGGACGTATGTATCGGAATCTCCTCGTGATCTGACTTTTCCCATTTTAATTCACTCTTCCTCTTTTTGGTAAGAACTTCCCATAGATAAAAGTCAGCTTATCTTGTTGAAACCAAATGATCTTTCTATTTTTATTTAGACAGCAGTCAACATATAGATTAACTGGAGGAGTTTTCAGTTGATGAGAAGGAGTTATCAAATCCCAGAAGACAGGACATGTGGTCAAAGTATCCTTTTTTCTTTGGTATTTAAGTTTTTGTCAGAAGGAACATGCACTTTGTTTTTCCTATGGTGTTTTTAAATATTTCTGTAGTGCTATCATAACTGGAATGTTTTTCCATTTTATTTTCTGGCTGCTTTTAGTTTTTATAAAGTTACTGATTTTTGCAAAGTAAATGTGTAGCCAGACACCTGACTGGTCGGTTTGTTACTTCTAATAATTGTTCAGTTGATTCTCCTCCTCTTTCATACAGAATCCAGCCCATCTGCAAAATGCAATGATCATACCTCCTGTCTCACAGGTTTGAACTCAGTGTGCTCCCCTGGTGAATCACCCTAAAGGGATCTTCAAGTGTATGGCACATGACGTGGTGTCCCCATAGAGCTGCCCTGTTCCAGGCTTTAATGGAAAAGTTCCCAGCCTCTTACCACTAGGCACGTTTTTTTATCACANTGGGAGGTAGAGAGAGAGAGAGAGAAAGGCAGGGGAGAGTGAAAGAGGATGAGGAGTAAAGGGTGGGAGATGGTAGAAGATGAGGGGGAGAGAGAAGAGGCAGAGGAAAAAGGGTCATGAGAAAAGGCGCTGAGAAGACCAGCACTGGGTGGTGGGTCAGGGGGAGGGGATACCGACAGACGTAGATGGACACACCACCAAGCTGTATTCCTCTGTCAGAGTGAAGATGAAGCCCGCTGGCTCTGTGAACTCTTAGCAAGCCCCTACCCTACTCCTCCCTAACACTCACAATTTCTCCATCATGACATGCCTCAGAGACCATGCAGAATAATCCCCATCCTGCCTGTTAACAGTGTGTACATCAGTCACTATGAGAAGCGCCCCATAGCCGTGCACATCTTCACATAGCTGTATACAGCTCTAATCCTAAAATTCTTCCTTCCCTAACTCTGACAATTCTTCTTCTGAATCCCTTTAACAGATGGTTAAATTTTCCATTCTCCTCAACCCCTTCTCTAAAGATTTCCTTCTTCTTCTCAGTGTTTCTCAACAAGGGGCACCTCTGACATTTGAATGAGGATGCTTCACAGGGTGGGACACTCAGGTTTGCTGGATCACAACACCCGCCCCCAACTCCAGCTGTGGCCGCATCTTCAAATGCGGTGCTGCCCAACGTGAGGACTACTGCAGGACCTAATTTCTCTCCCACAGCACCAGCTCTACTTCTCCCGTAGCCCTCTCTAGGAGAGCAACTCTCCATTAGGCCTGAGGGTGGAGGGACATCAGGAAATAAAGCACAATGAAGAGATGGAGAACAATTTAAGTATGGAGAAAATGAGTCACATATGTATAAAAAGACAAAGTATGAAGGTGAAGTTTATGGACATTTTGTTTTATAAATTTAACAATCAGGAAGTGAGTGCAACAAAATCAGAAGAGGTAAGTAAACTATGTTATGAAGAGCTGATGGGATGTTCTATGACAACTGTGAAGTCTAACTGAATACCGGGGGTTCCGTTAGAAATGACACTGAATACAAACAGTGGAGGTTCAGTGGAAACGTCTAGAACATCTTTCTCCAGCAACCCAGCCTAGCTGAATGAGCCTCTTATATAAAGATGGCACGGAATGGTGGGGATGCGGCATTTCAGACTTCAACCTACTTGCACTGTTGTCGTGGCGGCTTGGTCTCCTAGGGGGTCCCAAGATGCTGGTGAATCCTCTTCGCTTCCCCTTTTCTTCGCCTTCTCTATCTTTCTTCATACTTTGCTAGAATCAAGGTACAATCAAAGAGATAAGAGACACACAATTCTAATGGTCAAGTTGAAAGAAATTGGCCACATGTAAATGAAAGACACACAAAGGGCGCTCGTTGGAAGCTGGCACACAGCATTATGTACACGTCAAACTCAAGACACCTTTTCAAACCCTCCAGAGCTGACAATTTTGGAAAGTAAAAGGTATTTTTATAATACATTTACTGGGAGCTTGTTTTAAGTAACTCATTCATCTCTTAATATTTGCTAAACTAATAATGTCTGAAGGCACTATGCTAAAAGATGGGGGTACAATGGAGGCCCTTATCTTCATCCAGCTCTATAATCTACCAACATAAACAATGATAAACATTGAGAGGAACCGTAAAAGAAAAGCGCGGGGTCGAAACAAAGTGGAGGATAGCTCTCTGTGAAAACTCCTGTTTTCACTTTTCATATCATCTAACAGTTTGTACATCTGGATTTCTCACTGGATTTTGAGTTTCTTGAGAACAGGGACCGTATCTTACTCCTGCTGGCATGCTTAGCACCAACTTGCTGAAAAAAATAAGCACTAAGAAGAAGGAAACCCCTGCAGTCAGATATAAGAAGCATGGTGACCTGAACACACTATTACTATTCCAGTTTTACCTTGATTTTTGGAAGGAATCCAATGCGACCTCGCTTGTGCTCCAAATTTCGAGGTTCTTTCACTTTTACTCCCAAATGTTTCATGTACATGAGAATAACATATTGCATTGTCGAACTGGGGGAGAAAGGATTAAGTAAAATAAGACTTCTGGGAAGGGACAGTGGGTAAATAAAGATATCAAATGACTTCCAAAACTCCCATGCTGAAAGTCTTAGAATTTATCAAGTGAAAAATAAAGAGCTATCCATTTACTGTGACCAGTAAGGATTCTACTCAGATACTAGAATATTAGTCACATAAAATACAAGCTACCAGAAACAGTCTGTATTTTTAAGTTAAAAGAAATAAATCTTCATTTAGGACAGGAGAAAAGACAGTTTCTTTTTTTTTTTTTTTGGTCCTTAAAATTCTAGGAAAAAATAGTTTCATTACCTCTTTTCTTCTTCTACCGCCTGAGCAGTCATCCTAAAAATAAAAGCATTTAAAATGAAATATTACAGTTTAATGAAAGAGTTGTTACTAAACTCAGATAACTGTTCAACAAAACAGAGTCAAGTCCATGGAATTCTCCAGGCAAGAATACTGCAGTGGATAGCCATTCCCTTCTCCAGGAGATCTTCCTGACCCAGGGATCAAACCCGGGTCTTCCACACTGCAGGCAGAGTCTTTGCCATCTGAGCCACCAGGGAAGCCCCTGTGGCGCAGTAAATGTTTTGGGACCCACTCTAAGTCTCTGTCACCTGGAATGATATATCAGAAAAACTGTGATCCCTGAAGGATCACTTTTTCATCATCAACTTGCTATAAATGTTTTATAGCAAGAAATATTTCCAAAGCCTGTGAACTAAAGCCAATGTCAGTATTCAATCTGTTTTTGATCAGTTAGAAATTCTACAGTTACTCATTTTAGCAATACCCAGAAAAAGAAATACAAGAACGTCATCTACGATATCAGCATAAACTTCAGTATTTCACAAGGCAAACGGTTCTACATAAACAACCTGACACACCTAAATTTGTTCAAATGTACTTTACACATAATTATCTCAGTAGAGAGGGCGTTTCTACATGTATTTCTATTACTTACAACACTTCTTCAATTTTGGCAACAATCTGTTCTGCACATGCCCGTTCTTTCTCCAAAGTTAACCGGTCCTTGTCTCGCTCTACATCAAGTTTAGTCAGTTCACTGTCAGCCAAGGTCAGCCCCATGCTGCGCTTCTGCCTAAAGGGAATAGAAGACATTTCCTGAGGTAGCCTAGAGGGTAATTTCCCAAGTTACCTAGAGGGTACTATCTCCCTCTGGAGATGCTTCATCGGAGTTTCCATTGTTATGAATTTCTAGCAACAGGTAAAATGTCACGGTTTTCTATATGGGGGCCCATGTCACCTGGGACACTGGAGGAAGAAAATTCTAGAGGAAGTCACTCGAGAGAACACATATCTTGAAGGACACACTTGGCACAGATAGGTACTAAGCTCAATTCCTGCCAGCCATAAGGAAAGGGGACCATGCGCTCTCAGTACCACGCCAACCTTTCAACGCCAGAAGTTCATTAGGTTTTAGTAACAATGATAGAGACCATATGTTATGCCAAGGAATGTATAACCTTTTCCTACCTAAAAAGAAAATTAATTCAGGACAACCATATCAGCTTCTGTCGACCACAAGGCTTACCGAAAATCTTCCAAGTGCCTCTGAACTTCTGGGTGGACTCTTTCTTGCATAGTTTGGATATAGTGGCGATGTAGATCCTCAGGAATAAGCTCTGGTCGTCTTTTTTCTGCATAAATACAAGAAATCACCTGATCCAAAGGCACATTCTGTGCACTGTAACTGGCACTACTTGGTGTGAACTTAACTTGAAAATAAAGAGATTATATATTTTAAGTATTTTAATCTTAGAACTCACATTTCATTTACTCTTAAATGTATTATAGGTTCTTTGACTGTTGTGATTCATATGACCTACTAGTCACTGTGTAACAGATAAAACATCTAGAGAGGAGCTGAGCTACCTATCTACAGAGATGTGATCCTCTAGCACATTGGTGCTCCAGACTTACCTAGATCTACTGATATTTCATCAGGAACAGAAACCTTCAGGTGCTAAAACAAAAATGCAAACAAAAAGTGAAATAGCACTAAGGGTCTTTCAGGATCCATATCAGTACTTACACAAAATAAAGAGAAAAAACTTGAATACCTATAAGTATATTCATGTATAAGCTCATTTTGGGGGTACCACCAAATCTCCCAGCTTTGGAATATTCTATGGTTTGAACTTGAAAATAAGCCCATTCCCCAAGGATCATGTTATAAAGGAAATACCTACAATCCGTTTTACTAGATAACTGAATGCTTTTGGGCCTTATTTATTCCTGTTGGCTTTGGCTTTCTAAAATGAATGAATATTGGTTTGGGCTTTTGAGAATCACTGGTTAAGATAATTGGTCACACACTGTTTGAACCAATGTAGGTAAAAACCTAAACTATATGTAGATTACCATATGAAAAACTTACTCATGTATAACAATTTTATTCACTGTATTTGAGACATTCACACTGAAGACCATGATAGTCCCAATCATATTGGTATATAAAGCTAAAGAACCCTCATAAGAAGTCATGCTCCCAACGAGAAAGTGCTGGATATCAATGTTGAAGTTCTGGAGTCTTAAATCTCTAGTTCTTATATCTGCAGTTTTTACTACTGAAATAAGATGACTGTGTCATAATGAACTTCTTCTTAGCTATGTTTTTTTCACATGACAACTGCAGTTTGTGATCTCATTACAAGATAATTTTCTCCTGTTAATTTGGGAAATGTCTCAGAAAAAATTATTTTGCATTTGGAGAAAGTATATTATCTTCTTCAAATTTACTCTGTATTATATATTATATATACTCTGTATTATATGAAGTCATATCCTTCCAGAATTAAAAAAAAAATTAATGTAAGATCTGAAGTTTTACATCTGAAAATAAGTTACTGCTAAAAATTAAGAGAGCTCTAATATTTATTTGAAGAGCAGTTGAAATGGATTTCAAAGCTTTCTCTTTATCTGAAGCTGCCATAGTGTAGCTCAAGCCAACTTTCCAGAAGTACTTCTAGCACAAATGCAAGAAAGTATATATATGTTCATTTCTGTATGTGGGTATTTATATGAAATAACATCACCTGTGGCATAAAAGAATAATTAGGAAATTAATCTAGCAGGGTTCTTACACTTTGATGTTAATAAGCTTATATAGACCAAGAGCAGCAAAATACAAGAAATCACCTGATCTAAAGGCACATTCTGTGCCTTAGCATACAATGCTCTTAAGAAATGTCAAGTCCATATAAACTTCAGTATACTGTCATTTCTTCATTGAAGAAAATCATCTTAGTAAATATAATGTGTAATATTTTAAACAATGGCATTATAATCAGAACCCCAACTAATCCACTCAGCAACTATCTCAGTGAACACTCTGTCAGGATCTATTCAGTTTTAAGGAAACAGCAGTGAACAAACAGAACAAAAGACATCTGCTCTAATGGAGCTTACATTCAGGGCAGAAGAGCAGGAATATAGACAGATAAAATAAAGAAAAAAATATAAATTCTATGGACAAAAATAACATAGCAAAGGTGACTGACAGCAAGGGGGATGAAAGTTTAAGTAAACTGGTCAGGGAAGGCCTCACTGAGAAGGTACTGAAAGGGGAACTCCCCGAGTCGGTAGGTGCCCAATATGCTACTGGAGATCAATGGAGAAATAACTCCAGAAAGAATGAAGGGATGGAGCCAAAGCAAAAACAATACCCAGTTGTGGATGTGATTGGTGATAGAAGCAAGGTCCAATGCTGTAAAGAGCAATATTGCATAGGAACCTGCAATGTTAGGTCCATGAATGAAGGAAAATTGGAAGTGGTCAAACAGGAGATGGCAAGAGCGAACGTCGACATTCTAGGAATCAGCAAACTAAAATGGACTCGAATGGGTGCATTTAATTCAGATGACCATTATATCTACTTCTGTGGGCAGGAATCCCTTTGAAGAAATGGAGTAGCCATCACAGTCAACAAGAGTCTGAAATGCAGTACTTGGATGCAATCTCAAAAACGACAGAATGATCTCTGTTCGTTTCCAAGGCAAACCATTCAATATCACGGTAATCCAAGTCTATGCCTCAACCAGTAACGCTAAAGAACCTGAAGTTGAATGGTTCTGTGAAGATCTACAAGACCTTTTAGAACTAACACCCAAAAAAGATGTCCTTTTCATTATAGGGGACTGGAATGCAAAAGTAGGAAGTCAAGAAACACCTTGAGTGACAGGCAAAATTGACCTTGGAGTATGGAATGAAGCAGGGCAAAGGCTAATAGAGTGTTGCCAAGAGAACACACTGGTCATAACATTCTCTTCCAACAACACAAGAGAAGTCTCTACACATGGACATCACCAGATGATCAACATCTAAATCAGACTGATTATATTCTTTGCAGCCAAAGATGGAGAAGCTCTATACAGTCAGCCAAAACAAGACTGGGAGCTGACCGTGGCTCAGATCATGAACTCCTTATTGCCAAATTCAGACTTAAATTGAAGAAAGTGGGGAAACCACTAGACCATTCAGGTCTAACCTAAATCAGGGATTTGACCTAANGAAATAATGCCATTTGCAGCAACGTGGATGCAACTAGAGATGATCACACTAAGTGAGGTAAGTCGGAAAGAGAAAAACAAATGCCATATGATATCACTTACACATGGAATCTAAAACAGGGCACAAATGAACATATCTGCAAAACAGAAACAAATTCATAGACATAGACCATAGACTTTTGGTTGCCAAGGTGGGGTCAGGGGAAGGACTAGAAGCTTGGGATTAGCAGATGTAAAGTATTACATATAGAGGATTGATAAACAGCAAGATCTCACAGTATAGCACAGGAAACTGTGTTCAGTATGCCATGATAAACCATAATGGAAAAGAATATAAAAAGGATGTTTATATGTGTGTAACTGAGCTACTTTGCTATAAGTGGAGATTGGCACAACATTGTAAATCAACTACACTTCAATAGGGCTTATTTGGTGCCTCAAATGGTGAAGAATCTGCCTGTAATGCAAGAGACCTGGGTTCAATCCCCGGGTTGGGAAGATCCCCTGGAGGAGGGCATGGCAACCCACCCTAGTATTCTTGCCTGGAGAATCCCATGGACAGTGGAGCCTGACAGGTTACAGTCCATGGGGCTGCAACGTGTTAAACATGACTGAATGACTAACGCTTTCACTTTTTTCTTCAATAAAAAAATAAATAAAGTTAAAAAAAAAGAATCAAGCATGTGTCCTGCCTTTTCTTTATTACCTGTACATTAAGGTAACACAATAGTTGATTATATGAAAATATTGTAGCTATTAAATGAGATAGTAATAATAGAGTTAAAATACCATTATTTTGTTGCCACTAATCAAATAATAGCAATGACCATCAGTGGCTGTTAACAACAACAAAAAAAGCCCCCCAAAAAAAAGCCAGCTTGGTCACGGGAGAGAGACAAGAGGGCATTCTACACCTCCTGAGAGAAGGACACCACACTTCCCACAAAGGGTCACTGCAAACAAATAACTAAGCAAATAAAGCCATTCCTGTGGCTGATCAAGCCAGATGATCTAGCTGTCACCTTGCAGACCATACAGGGAATGGAGAGACATGGGGAAAACACACACACACACACACACACACACACACACACACACACACCCCGGAGATGGAGCCAACAAATCCAGACCATAGAAAACTGCAGGACAAGCAACTGGATTCTTTCACCAAGTAGAGGGAGGAACCTACAGATGAAAACAGGCTCGAGAGAGGTGTCAGCCAACTGCAGTTTTGCACGATATTTAGATTTTCATTCAAACAAGCTATAAAAATGGCCCATAAGAAATTTAGGGTAATTAGGAACCCTAATTGGATATTTGAAAATGATAAATTTTTAGGTAGGTTCATGCTATTAGACTCTATACATTAAAAGATTCTCTACTTGTTGGAGATATTTTGTGAAATATTTGCAGATAAACTATTATCCTTTCTGGGATTTGATCCCAGTGGGCTGGGGGGATGGGTGGGATACAGGAGAAATTGGGCTGACTGCAGGGAACCTCTGAAGCTGGGAGATAGGCACCCGGAGGTCATTATATTATTAATTTGTATTACATCATTCCCTTGATACTAATATGTGATTGAAAATGTCCTTTTTTAAAAGTCAAAATTGCTAAGAAATATCAGGAAGGCACTGTCTTATAGGACTAGAGTTTAAGGGACTGATGTTTCTTCCCCATGAAAACTTTTCCCTGCATGTTGACATTGAAATGCAGGAAAATTTGTCCTGAAGGAACAAATCTCTGAGGTCAGCTACCCTGAACACATTCATTACCTGAAATGAGGAGTGGCCAAATGATGGCTTCAGTGCAGAATTAGGTAATGATTATGAAAAAGGTCCTCTCCCTTTCCAATGGCTGGTAACTTCTTTAATGTAATTGTTCCAACTTTCATAACAGCCTGTTGAGTAACAGTGCATCTCTGAAAAATCTCACTTTGTAATGAAGGGAGTTTTTGTTGAAATAAAGAAATGTTTGGGAAATGTAATGTTTGTTTGGGTTTGAAGCTGAGTGCTGATTCAAGTGCTGGAGCTGACAGCTGACTCTGAACAGAAACTGCCTCTGGGACGGGCCGAGGCGGCAGCGCTGTGACTGAGGTCAAGGCCCCAGGTGAGTGTAGGGCAGAGGAAGGATACAGAATGGGGGTCTTGGTGTCAGTTTGGCTCCAGAGCCCATGGGGGTGGAGACTGACCCAGAAGTTCCATGGCACAATTTGATCCCCACGTCACCCTCCTGTTTCCTGAAACAGCAGTAATTTTACCTCTGATGCTATCTAGGCCTACGGACCACTCTGGATGCCAGGTTCAGGGGCCCATTCCCATCCCCTAGGGGACCCCATCCACTGCTCAAACACGTGCCTTGCAGCATGCCTACCTGGCTGGACGCTGGGCTCCCTCACTTGTGCATCGCCTCTCACAGCCCTGGATGCCCGGTGAGGCCAAGTCAGGTTAAGGACCGTCTTGAGGGGGCCGGGGCTCAGCCCCATATCAGAAAGACAGACCTGACACTCTGGTCACTGCTTTGTTGTGTCTATTTATCTCCATGGCAATGCTGGGGTACCCAAGCACTGCCTCCTTGTTTACAGACAGGAGACTAAGTGCATGAGAACTAGGTTCTTATGCAGAGGCCATAGACGAGGTGGACTTTGAACTCCAGGTCCTCATACAACCCCTGGGGACCGCAACTCCTGAAGCAAGAGGCCTAGCCTCAGGAACAGACAGGGCTGGACAAGCTGAAGCGGTCACCATGCTGGTGGAGATGGATGGGCCAATATCTCGGCCACCACTGCCTTCAGACATTCAGCAAGCTTTTCCATGGCGAGAAGGTCCAGATCAACCATGGAGGACTATGGGAACTCCTCCTTCCGTGTATCTGCATCATGCTGGCCACTGGGAGGACACTAGTGACCTCAAGCATCCCAGGGAGAAGCCCCTCCATATAGCAGTTGCGTCTCTCCTTGGTATGAATACCTCCATTGTAGGCAGTTTCCATCTGCCCAGCGATGTTGCCAAGCATGGAACAGGGAAGAGATAGGACCAGCAGGTCACCTCCGCCAGACAGGTGTGCAGGCAGGTATCAAGCACACATGCAGGAAGTCCTAAAACAATCAGGACGTCAGAAACATTCACTAGTTAGTGTAATTTAACTCTGTTTATAGTTTATTTTTGAGACCAGCTGTGTCTGTGTGGCTCTCTGTTTTACAGTCGTCTGTCACAGGCTAAGGGAGCCCAGACTCAGCTCCCAGGGATGGAGACACAGATGCCCGAAGTCTGGTCGGATCTGTTTTCATGCCAAGTCATGGCAGGGAGCCACGAAAACCTGGGCACTGGGGACACCGGGTGATCACTTAGCTGAACCTGCCCAGCAGACTGGAGTGGAAGCGATGTGGCCACGTCAGCCTAGCGGGGACTCAGGGTTTTCCTCTGCTGGTCCAGGGACAGGAGATTGTCCTGTTGCTTATTCTGTTAGAGTCACAGGCCAGGAAGTGGAGGTGGCCTTGCTGTTGTCGGCACCCATGACCTCCTGCCCTCAGCTTGTCTGCCGGGCCGGCTCGACTTCCTGTGGAGGATCTCCTGCCTGGACTGCCACCAACCAGTGAGAGGAGCAGAGGCAATGCAGGAGGAGGTGGCAAGGGTGCAGGAGATAAATCGGGAACATGAGAGTTCTGTGGCCCAGGGACCTGGACACATTTTGAGAAGATGTGGCCTGTGTCTGCACTGCCCTCACCGAAGGCTGCTTTCACTCTGCTCAACTGTCCTCTCGTCAGACAGCACCAAGTAAAAATCGTCAGGGAATTCCTTGGCCATCCAGTGGTTAGGACTCAGCACTTTTACTGCCGGGTTCAATCCCTGGTTGGAAAACTAGGATCCCGCAAACCACACGTACAGCCAAAAATTAAATAAATAAATTAAATAAAGTCCATTCTCAGGGAAGGTAGGGGAGGGGAAATGGAACAAGGTGGGCAAAAGGCAAAATCTTCCTTTATATGATAAATAAGTCCTAGAGATGTCAATGGAACAGGATGATTGTATTTCACACCTCTGTGTGGTCCATAGGAAGCGTGTTGAGTCAATCCTATGAGTTATCACAGCAGAACTTTTTCCTTGTCTATTTATTGCATCTGTAAGACAGTGGATGCTAGTTGGGCTTCCTGTCATCATCATTTTACAATATATATAAATCAAACTCTCATGCCGTACATGTTAAACTTGCACAGGGAAGTGTGTCAATTATTTCTCAGTAAAACTAGAGGTGGGGGGCAGGAATCTGCTTTCAGAAGGATGACTAGACTAGGAAGCAGAAATTTGTATTATACAAAGCTGGTGGCAATTGTAAGACTCTGGGGGATGCTGGCTTCTACTTGGCCTGTGTCCAATAACACACATTTCCAGTGTTAGTCAGACCTATCTCCACGATGCCCTGAGAGTCAAGCTGGCAAGGTGGGGATGGTTCCTAAACTCAGTTGTGTTAAGACTCCCCAGTTATTTTCGGCCTTACCACTGTCCACATCTGATTCACCTGCTTCTGACCTGGAGCACGTTTACTGAATCTCCCAGGGCTTCAGTTTTGGCACTTGACCTAGTGATAGCTCATTTCTTGGGAAAGCTTTGGTGGATTCCATCTGGTTCCATAATCCCCACCCCAGCTGGGTGGACTCAGCCTTGCTGGCATGAGTAGCAGGGTGACCCCAGAGGTCCGGGCTCCTGGGCCAGAGGAAGGAATGGTCAGGCCTCAGCGAGAAGGACTGCAGGTGAGCAGTGTGGAGGCAGCCAGGTCATCCTGGGGATCAGGACCGGGGCCTGTCATGAGGGGTTGGGGTGCAGAGTTTGCAGGAAAGGAGGATTCTGAATCCCTGGGAGAGAGGAAGCCCCCCACCCACAATCCCTACCCTGATATTCCTGGACCAGAGCATGGGGTCCCAGCCCTGAAGCTAGGGCTCCTAAAATCCATGCTCACAAACCCACAACCACATAAACCTATCTATACTTTGTAGGTTCTGAACTGTGAATTTCTTTTCCAGGTCTACAGCAAGGTACACGGGGGACTTTGGAGAGCTTTTCCATTTCTGGGCCTTCATTCAGGGCCTTGTGAAAAAAATTGGGTCAAAAGTGAATGAAGGGACTTCCCTGGTGGTCCATTGGCTAAGACTCTGGGCTCCCAATGTAGGGGTCCTGGGTTTGATCTCTAGTCGGGGAACTGGCTCCCACATGCCACAGCTAAAAATATCTTACATGCCACAACTAAGACCCAGCGCAGCCAAAATAAATAAATATAAAAAGTGAATGAAAAGAGGCCTTGACAAATGATCTTCAATATTTCATGCTGTGCCAGGTGGCCTGGCACCAGCTTCTAACCCCCTTCGCCACTGTGGGGCATACTCAGGTTTGTGGGAGGGGAGCTTTGGAAAAACCAGACCATGCCCACATCCACATGGATCTTGGACACTAGAGAATGTGCAGTAGAATTAAGCTTTTCTCCTGAATGCTCTCAGTGGTGGTTTTCAGACCACCGCCTTTCCAAGCCCGTGGCCCTCAGATCTGGACATGAGGAACACAGTCCCTACTTTGAGAAATCCTGGAGGCATGCCAGGGTCACAGGCCGGGGAGTAAGCCTGAGGCTGTGTTATCTTCTAATTAGAAAATAAGGCAAAAGTTAAGTGTTACGAAGTATTCTCATGTGGGTGGACAGTAGTACCTAGTTGTAATTTATAAACAAACATACATAAACTGGGGGTGATATGAAAAATTGCTAAAAAGAGGAGCTTACTCACAAACCCTCTAAGGCCCACTCAGACACGTGTCCACCAAGGAAAGGGCCCCCACCCATCACATCCAGGCTCGCTCCAGCTAGAGGGAACTTGAGGTCACTTGCTCTGACCCTTCATTTCCCAAAGGAGAGGATCAGATCCTGAAAGATTAAGTGACCAAGGAGAAACATCTGGTTTGCTGTAGAAACCAAACTAAATCCAAGACACTTGTATGTGTATGTGTGTCTGAGTGGATGCATATGTGCATGTCTCTGTGTATGTCTGAATCTGTGTGTGTGTCTGCATGTGTGCGTATGTCTGTGTGTAGAACAAAACCAGTGTTCTGCGTTAAGAACATGGAACCATTATTGAAAGAAAGAAATAAAATATTGTCTCTATCCAACAAAAAGAGTCTGGTTAAGTAACCACATGATGACCTGCTGTGTGTAAATCATGTTCACAAAGAGTTTATACTCAGAGACAAAAATGTCCATCTTTTAACATTCAAGGTTTAAAAGTCTCACTGATGGAACGCAATTGTATCTGAAGCTGTGCAGAATTCCTGCTCTGCCCATGGGGAGCCTATCTGGGTACTGGCACATGGGTGACATTTTTGTCTTGAATACTTCTCTGTCTTCTGATTTTCTATAAGAAATATTATATAATCCTCAATGATCCACCTCCCAGAATACTGGAAATAAAAGCAAAAATAAACAAATGGGATCTAATTAAAACTAAAAGCTTCTGCACAACAAAGGAAACTATAAGTAAGGTGAAAAGCCAGCCTTCTGAATGGGAGAAAACAATAGCAAATGAAGCAACTGACAAACAACTAATCTCAAAAATATACAAGCAACTTATACAGCTCAACTCCAGAAAAATAAACGACCCGATCAAAAAATGGGCCAAAGAACTCAATAGACATTTCTCCAAAGAAGACATACGGATGGCTAACAAACACATGAAAAGATGCTCAACATCACTCATCATCAGAGAAATGCAAATCAAAACCACAATGAGGTACCATTTCACACCAGTCAGAATGGCNACTGGAGTGGGTTGCCATTTCCTTCTCTAGGGGATCTTCCCGACTCGGAGATTGAAGCTAGGTCTATGGCATGGCAGGCAGATTTGTTACCCTCTGAGCACCCCTTCCCCATTTCCATACTTCTCCATGCAAGGAGTGGTACACTTTTTCTTTCTTCCCTGCCATCCTGTGAAATCTGAAGTCAAGAGAACAGGAAATTAACAGCTTCAGTGACACTAGGAACCAATTCTTTATAACTGGTTACTGGGTTGCCTGTGGGGCACTCTACATTTATTCAAGGACCAAAACCCTTGATGCCTTCAGATAATGGAATGAAATGTTTGTTGATGATTATGATGAGTGAGTGAAATCTAGTTGGAAAGTTTCAAGCATCAGCCTAATAGGTGACAAAAGTACTTCTTGTTTTACGTGGTGCAGGGATAGTAACCACACCATTGTTGAATTTAGGATCTCCATTTAAAATAAATTTGTTTCGGCTGTGCTGGGTCTTTGTTGCTTCGTGTGGGCTTTCTCTAGCTGCAGTGAGCAGGGGCTACCCTTTGTTGTAGTGTGCAGGCTTCTCATTGTGGTGGCTTTCTCTTGTGGCACACGAGGCTTTAGGAGCACAGGCTTCAGTAGCTGTGGTGCACAGCCTTAGTTGATCCCAGGCATGTAGAATCTTCCTGGACCAGGGATTGAACCCACATCTCCTGCATTGACAGGCGGATTCCTATCCATATACCACCAGGGAAGTCTAGGATCTCTATTTCTTGATCATTTTGGCTAAAATATGGGTTGAGGAAGCTTTAGGAGTGTTTTGTCTGTCATTCCAAGGATATTTTGTCGGGTCTGCTTGTGTATTTGAAAGTGGACAACAGCCTGGCACTGTCGCAGCCTCCCACGTGGTTTGGCCCATGTACTTTCAGCTGTCCCTGCTGAACAGACCCACCAACCAAGGGGCCCCAGGACACATGTGGCAGGACGTAGTGAGCACCGTGTCCTGGAGACAGTCCCACAGAAGCAGAGCTTCCAGTAGCTATCCTCAAGGCGGGGCTCATACTTTGTCATCCCATGACCCACAGGTTTATCTGGTTGCTTTTTTGGATAAGATGCTTCCTCATATGTGTGTGTGTGTGTGTGTGTGTGTGTGTGTGTGTGTGTGTGTCTACATAATGATACAATCTCAGTATGGAAAAGAGACAATGCCTGCTCCAGATTATTTGGCTCGATTCAGTAAGAATTTTAAGTTTAAGCTTAGGCAAGAATTGTAGCAATAACAAATGAAATATTCCATCACTGGTGAAGGTAACTTCTTTCTCCCGGATGCTCTGAGACCTCTCTTTTTTCAAGTTTTTTTTAAACTGCACTATGCAGCACGCAAGCAGGATCTTAGTTCCCTGACCAGGAATCAAGCCAGTGCCCCCTGCAGCGGAAACACGTCTTTCTTAACTGCTGGACTGCCAGGGAAATCCCTGAGGTATATTTCTTTTACTCAACTCAGCAATCAATGATAGTCCTCAGGAGACAGGATGTGAGACCAACTGGGGACCCAGGTGTCCAAGAAAATAAATTGTCCCTGAATAAGCTCGCTATCAGCTAAGCCACCTACATGCCCACCTTACCACAAAAGAATGGGCCTTTTTGTTTTTGTTTCTGAAAGCTCAAGTTTTTAAGTTACTTAAAGGTCTCTAACATTTTCAAAAAGTTCAAAATATTTTACCGACACAGAACTGGTTAGAAAAATGAGATAATATATGTAAACGTCCTTAGTAATCCACAAGCTGCTAGCGAATAGTAATTCACAAGCTGCTAGCGAATAGAAGGTGCTGTTGTTAAATGCCTTTATTGTTACACTCATCCCGACTCGAAATCTTGGCGAGTCGCTGTTTCGTCCTCGCACCTCTGCGCAGCCTGCCTCGCCCTACACGCGACCCTCTGCGAGTTCCCGCCTCTTTTTTCTCAAGCCCCTCCTTCCCTTCAAATCTTCGGGCCCCAGCAACACAAGGGACGCATGCGCACTAAGGGAGGTAGGCGGAGTCTTGAGGCAGAGGGAGGAGGAGCTGGAGAATCTAAAAAGGGGAGGGGAGCGGAGTAGAGGAGGCGGAGGCCGCGCGGGGTGGGGCCCCGGCGGGTACGCGCTCGCTGCGTCGACGTGCTGACGCCATGACGCCCCGGCCGGTGTGTTTGGGTGTGTGTGTGTGTGTGTGAGTGTGCGCGCTCCTTGTGTGTGTGTATTTGTGTATCGGCGGTCTCGCAGGTCCCGGATGTTGCGGACAGTATGAGGCGAGCGCAGGGGGACGGGGACCAGCAGCTGTCGCCGCCGCTCTCAGGTGAGTGGGGGGAGGAGAGTCGAGGGAAAGGCTTGTCCTGAGTANAAAAAAAAAAAAAGAAGTATTATATAGGACATTTTTAAAACTGAAAAGAAAATGGGAATTTGTAACTGGAGGTTTGCATGGGAGCTTCCTGACCATGGGAGCTCTTTCGGGTGACACTGCCCATGACCCAGCTTCTGGTCAGCTCAGTGGGTGCTCCCGGGTGCCCCGAGGCCAAGGCAGGGCTGCCTGCCTAACCTGGCCTCTCCCTTGTAAAGTCCGATGTTCTGGTTCTGCATCGAGCTTGGGTCTGAAGTCCAAGGGTGGCTCCGAGGTTGAAAGTACCATTTCCCCTGCCTTCCACCTCCACCCTTTCCCTGCGCCACCTCTGCTACCACACATGGCATCACTGTAGGGCTTCAGGCTTGGGAGAAAACAGGCTACCCAAGACAGCTGACCTTGAACTCTTCTTTATTTCCTTAAAGTCTACTATGTACAGATATGAAAGTTGGACCATAAAGAAGGCAGAGAGCTGAAGAATTGACGCTTTTGAACTGTGGTGCTGCAGAAGACTCTTGAGAGTCCCTTGGACAGCAAGGAGAACCAACCAGTCCGTCCTAAAGGAAATCAACCCTGAATATTCATTGGAAGGACTGATGCTGAAGCTGAAACTCTAATACTTTGGCCACCTGATGCAAAGAACTGACTCCTTGGAAAAGACCCTGATGCTAGGAAAGATTGAAGGCGGGAGGAGAGGGGATGACAGAGAATGAGATGGTTGGAAGGCATCACAGACTCAATGCACATGAGTTTGAGCAAGCTATGGGAGAGAGTGAAGGACAAGGAAGCCTGGTGCGCTGCAGTCCATGAGGTCGCAAAGAGCTGGACATGACAAAGAGACTGAACAACAAAAGCCTGGAGAAGCCACACACCCTTGGCTCTGCTGTGACTCCCCTGGGCTTGGGACACACAGCCCACCAGGGAGGGAGCAGTCCCCACTCCTGGCCCCAGGCCTGCAGGGGAAACTGGGTTTTCCCTTTATAGAGCAGTTAGAAAGTGGCCAGAGCAGATGCCGGCCACCTGCTGTCTCAAAACTGCATCCTTTTCTGAGGCCATTGGGTGTGGGAAAGTGGAGTTTTATGAGCTAAACCACTGCTGTCTCTGCTCTTCCCTTCACAATGTGGAGGAACTTACTCAGCGAGGACCCAGCTCTGTCCTTTGTCAGTCACCACCGCCTGTTCCACCAGGGCTCGGCTGGCCGAGGGAGGGCCAGATGAACTGCTTTCCTGCTAAATCAGCAGGGCTAACCAGAGCTCAAAGACCCTGCGATAATAAACACCAGCACACCACTGTTGGGGGAGCAGAAAAGAAGTTAATTTAAGTGCCAAGGAAGTTATTTGAAACAAGTTGACTCAGGCTGCTTTGAGAAAACGTGTCCACTGTGTTTGCTACCCATCCCAGGCATCAGCACACAGCTGGACACCTCTGGACACAGAGCTTCTTATTGGTCCTATTTTCATGTCCAGAAACTCAGATGTGTTTGCATGGGGCTGATCAGATGAATGGGCTCCAGTGGGGTTCCAGGTAGTGTGGAGACAGACGTGCAGAGTGTCGCTACGGGCAGTGCGAGCAGCGCCTTGCATGCTCGGCAGCAGGGACTGCGACCTCCTCAGTGAGCGGGGCCCCCAGGTGCTGCTTGCTCCCAGGGCTTGAGGGCAGGGTTGGGTATAAAAGCAGAGCTGGAGCGTCCTGGGTCCTGGGGTGCAGGCAGAGGAGGGTGTGCATTTGCACAGAAGGGTGGGGCCCCAGGGGAGGAAAGAGAGGCAGGGTCTGGGGAAACTGGGAGGTGGCACCTGCCGGGAAGGGTTAGAGGCCCGCCTAGAAGATGGTTTCTCCGCATGCACATGTGCAATGGGCAGGGCTGACCTGGCCCAGGGACAGTCAAGGCAAGATTCAGACCTGGAGCATCGGCATCACCCAGGCACCTGTTAGTAACACTGATTCTTCACACCCCACCCCTTGTGTTATTTTCATGGGGCACTTGTATCTCAGCACACAAACTAGGGGACCTAAAGTAACAGAAATTCTGTCACAGGTCCTCGGGCTGAAAGTCTTAAATCAAGGAGTTCACAGGACCGTGCCCCCTGAAGGCTTCCAAGGAAGGATCCTTCCTTACCTCCCCCAACTTCTCACAGCCTTGCATGTCCCCTGGCTTCTGGCCGCATCACCTCCATCTCTGTGGTCACTCGCTGGATTTTCCCTGTTCCTCTGTCCACTTCTTATAAGGAAACCAGTCAGCTGGCCACGTCACCCCTTTCTCTGTGGTCACTCACTGGTGTCTCCCCGCTCCTCCATCCTCGTCTTGCAAGGAGACCAGTCATCCTGTATGATGGTTCACCCTAATAATCTCATCTTACCCTGATCACATCGGTAAAGTATATTCACGGGCTCTACAGGTTCGACCCAGAAGAGACACAGCCATCTTCAGGGGAGGCACAATCATCAGCAGGAGCCCAGCAGGCCTCAGCAAGCCCTCGCATTTGAGATGTGCTGGCCTGGACAAGCGGAAGTTGTCCCGGTACCTCCCTCGTCATGCCCCGAGCCCCAGGCTGCAGAACGTGTCTGCTGTTTGAACCTACAAGGTCAATCAGAGTCACACTTGGGACCAGCAAGGGTCAGGTTAAGGGATCTGCTGAGTTTATCAGTAATAGGACTCACAACCTTCTCTCCACAACTCCAGGTCACAGATAGCCTCTGACTCCTCTACCTGCGTGGCCAGGACCCCACACAGCCCAAATGAGCTGGATGTACAAATTACAACTAGGTACTGCTGTCCATCCACACATGAAAACTTCACATAGTTTCGTTTTTGTCTTATTTTATAGCTAGGAAAAAGAAGAGCCAGCTTCTTGCTCTCCAGAGTGTGACCCCAGCCTGACTGGCACCTCCTGGATTTCCCAAATCAGAGGTAGGCATTCCTGGAGTCCAGAGTTGGCAGCCACAAGCTCAGGAAATGTGGCAGCTTGAACATCACAACTGAGAGCATCGAGAAGAAAGCACAATTCTACCACATGTTCTCGAATGTCCAAGATACTCAAGTGTTTCAGGTGAGGCTGAAATTGATGCGTGGACAAGAGGGCTTCACAAAGTTGGAGTGACCAGCAAGTCCTGACCTGAAAGTGATGGAGACAAGTGTCCTCCAGGCCAGGAACAGACCCTGGGTCCTTGTTCCAACAACTCCAGCTCTCCAGAGCTAATGTCTGCATCCCCTGGGCTTCCCTTCTCCTGGAAGAGTCAGGAGCTGACACCCCTGGCGGCTGCCCAGGCCAGTGGGAAGTGAGAGTCTGTCAGAGTCACCTAACCTTGCCACATGGTGGCCCAGCAGGACCAAGAACCCAGCAGAGCTCTGCTCGCTAAAGCACATGGTCCAGCTTCCTCACCCCCAGTTCAGCCCCTCACTTCCCACCTGATACTCCCCAAGTTTGTCTCCCAAACTTACCTCAAGGGCAGCATATGGGGTTCTAACTTGAATCACAGGTTCACTGTGATGTAGCCCACTCTGGACCTATGGATGGGGGTGGACATAGAGGTCAGATCCAGCCAGTCTCTGGAGGACGAATCTCTAGCTCACACATGGGACTGAGATGAATGTGATCACCAGCCTAAGAGAAAAGAAGCAGGAAAGCAAACCTGCCCAAATGTTCACGAGGCTTGTAAAACATAAAGCTCCTTCTGCTTGCCCAGGGATTTGGGCTTCCTGTGAAACCACAGAACAGCTTGGAGCCCAGGGAGGTCTTCAAGTGGCCCCGAGCTCCAGGCTTCCCTGGGCACAGGCTAGGGAAAGCGCAGACCTGCTTGAGCTTTCTGAACAGGATGCAGAGATGTCTGAGAGGCCAAGAGACATAAATCCTAACAGATTTCCTGTCATTCCACTTCCCTGATGAGGATCCAAATGCCACAGAATAAATCACACCCACGTGTGCCGCTAAGGACAACTCAGCCTAAAACAACCCTGTTCCAGCTTTTCCAGCATTATTTGGCAAGCCTTGGTCCCAGGCCATATATTTTTTACAAGTTTGCAGATTTTTTCATTTATTAAACAGGACAGTCTCGGTGTTTTGTCAAATAAGTCTGGATCTAGCTGCATACTCAGCCCTGATCAAACATGTTAAAGACACCAACAATTCCTATTTAATAAAACTGCTTTTGTTTAAAGTAGTGGGCTTCCCTGGTGGCTCAGTGGTAAAGAGTCTGCCTGCAATGTAGGAGACCTGGGTTGGATCCCTGGGTCCGGAAGATCTACTGGAGGAGGGCATGGCAACCCACTCCAGTATTCTTGCTGAGAGAACCCCATGGACAGAGGAGCCTGGCGGGCTGCAGTCCATAGCGTTGCCCAGAGTCAGACACAACTGAAGCAACTAAGCAGCAGCAGCAATAGTCATGTTTTTCAAAGTCAGTGAACTGCTCAATCTTTTTTTTTTTTTTAAGTAACATTTATGAATATCCTACAGGACCAGAATGCTGGTTTGGGTGACCCTGGGCTTCACACGTCACACCTCGAGTACCCTGCATGACCTGTAAAGGGCTCAGGGTGGGTGATCAGAGCCATCTGCAAGGTCTGACCCCCGAGTCTTAATCCAGACACCTGGCATCTTGAGACACGTGGAGAAGCCAGCATCCACAGTCATGTCTGTGCTATTGAGCCAGGCAGGGATGAGAGAGACATCTCCCTCTATTAGGCATTCTGAAGGTGCCCTGGAGAAGAGTCCAGTTTTCTATCTTTCCATGAACTGGTGTTTATTTCTGCTGTCACCAAAAGATCCAGCCACACCAGCCCTGCTTCTGCATGTTCGTGCAGCGGCCACTGAAGTGTTGGTCAGGCTGGCTCGGTATGGAAGAGGTCAAAATGACCTTAAACCTCAAGAACCTTCTGATCATCTGAGCACAAGCTGGAAACAGGCCAACAGTCGGTCAGGCCTTCTAAGAAGGCCAAGGAACTCCTAGTGGCCTGCTGCCCCTGTGAGCCCGCAGCAGGAACTGTCAGCCCTGTCCTGTTCCTTTAGCCGGTAAGTCCCTCTTCTTGTCCTTGTACTGTCATCACAAACTGTTTGCTTTCTGGTTGTGCGGATCATGCAGTCTTTAACTTCCTGGTTCTTATCTTTCTCCCCACACCCAAGAGAAACAAGTCCGTGCCTCCAGCCAGCCTCAGCAGGGGTTTACTCTGCTGGGAAAGTGGGTCCCAAGGAACGCGCACTGAGCTCATGGATGATGTGTGTTCTGTACCTGGGACATGCGGCTGAGACGTTTTCCATCCCTGTGGTCCTCAGGGACTAATGCCCCACTCACTTCCCAGGGGTGGGAAGGAGCCTGGGGTCTTTGGGGCAGCTCTCCCAGCAAGGTCAGACCTCGGGCTGGGGCCCCAAGCCAGAGTTCCTGCCCCATTTGCACCTTGCCTCGGGGACAGGGGCTTCCTGGTTGCTCAGAGGGTAAGGCGTCTGCCTGCAATGAGAGAGACCTGGGTTCGATCCCTGGGTCAGGAAGATCCCCTGGAGAAAGAAATGGCAACCCCCTCCAGTATTCTTGCCAGGAGAATCCCACGGATGGAGGAGCCAGGTAGACTACAGTTCACGGGGTCGCAAAGAGTCAGACACGACTGAGCAACTTCACTTTCACTTTTCACTTTCATGCATTTGAGAAGGAAATGGCAACCCACTCCAGTGTTCTTGCCTGGAGAATCCCAGGGATGGGGGAGCCTGGTGGGGTGCCGTCCATGGGGTCGCACAGAGTCAGACACAACTGAAGCAACTTAGCAGCAACAGCAGCAGCAGCAGCACACACACATGCTAATTGTCAGCAAAAACTCCAATTTTCAAGAGACTCAGGACCAAAAGAAGAAACAATGCTTCTTTCAAAGCGTGTGTGAGCCGCAGCTCTGAGGCCTTAGGAAGCAGTAACTGTGCTCTACATCCAGACCCCTCTGCACCCCATCCACAGGAGGAGAATGGGGGAGGGGGAAAAGTGAGCAAGTGAAGTCAAAGTGTTAGTCACTAAGTCATGTCTGATTCTTTCCAACCCCATGGACTGTAGCTGGCCAGGCTCCTCTGTCCATGGGATGAATACTGGAGTGGGCAGCCCTTCCCTTCTCCAGAGGATCTTCCCGCCTCAGGGATCAAAGCCGGGTCTCCTGCGTTGCAGGTGGACTGTTTACCATCTGAGCCACGAGGGTGGCCTGCAGTGGGGGAGTAAAGCTGGGATGGTGACTCCAAGCAGGTGGGTGAAACCACTCCTGGTCTTCTGCAAGGAGACTCAGATCCAGCTGGCTGGCCTCGTGGAGCAGAGCCAAGTGGGCCCTCACGAACCAAGACCAACTCTGTGTTGCCCTCAGCCCAGCTTCGGGAACACTTGTCAACCAAATGAAGGATGGCCGGACGCTACCTCCCAGGCACCAAGGCAGGACAGAAGGAAAGACGCTTCATTTGTCCTGAAACCTGAACCCTAACAAGACGGTTCAGAAACTGGACTCCTCCTCAGGCTGCCTTCTCCGCTCGCTGGGACAAGCCGAGATGGCGCCGAGGTGTGCTACCTGGGGGCTTCATGTGCAATCACTGGCCGGGTTCAGAAGGGCCTGCACTTGCCTTACCGACCTGCTGTCGCTGTTTCAAATTTCGATGATTTGTGAATAAGAACCTTGAGGAGTCTGAAGCTAGTTCTNAGTAAAATTATTTATTATTCTCACAGAACCAGATAAAGAGCAAAGAGTATAAGACTTAGAATAGTAACTGTAAATCGAGACATCTGTGTTCTCTGATCTCTAGCCCTCCTCGGTGTGACCTATTTGCCTCTTTTTTGGTAAAAGATCTTCTTTAGTGCTTTCGTTTTTAGCTGTACATTATTGATGTTTTGAATAGCACGTGAAAAAAGCAATCTGAAACTACTGGTGAACAATAACTTAGCCAGTGGAAGTTTTAAGTAACAACAATGGTGTTTCTTTCACATTTGCAAATAACAAAGAGCAATTTTTAAAATGAACTTTAAGGTGCAGTAATATCTGAGTGATCTAGAACCTGTGTTTTCAATTGGCAGATTATACATGGTCCCTTATTTGCTCCTGTGTTGCCACTCTCGAATAGTTGCTGCCATCCGAACGGGGTGAAGAGATGATAAACTCTTACAAGCAAAAGGTTTGCTGAATAGCATTGATGTGAATAGTTAAATTGTTGAGGGGGAGGTGGTGCACATTTTCTGTGTTCTTTTAGTTGTCTTTGCCAACCTTGCTTCCTGTCTGGATAACTTAGGAATGGGACATATTATTCAGTTCAGTTCAGTCGCTCAGTCGTGTCCGACTCTTTGCATGAATTGCAGCACGCCAGGCCTCCCTGACCATCACCAACTCCCAGAGTTCACTCAAACTCATGTCCACTGAGTCAGACATACTGTTAGGAAGCCTTATTTTCTGTTTTCTTTCCTTTGTGTTCTTTCTTTGATACTTATCTCTCAAGGCTTTTTTTGGGGAGAAGGGGCTGTCATTCTTAACTCTAGGGCCTTAAGTTCTTGGGCTTTAAAAAATATATATATATTACTCCCTCATTTTACTCTTGCCTTTGCGTGGTTCAGCTGTCTTTCCTGCTGTTTTCTGTTGTCATGGTTACAGCTGGAGCCAAGCAATGACACGGGAAGCACAATAATTTGGGGGGCATATATCTTCTTGTATCCTTTGGAAGAGCTGGACATTCACCTTTTTTCTTGTGTGAAGACTGAGAAGTATAAGTTATTGTGACCACCTCATGCTTAGGCTGGGGGTGGCTGATGTCCATTTGATACTTTGGGACTTATCCTTTTAGAGCTCTTCATGTGGTTAGTTTAGTGCTTGGAGATGTTTAATGTTGCCTGTGTCCAGACTTCTGTCAGGTAGTTTGGTAAATCTTTTTTATTTCTTTAATTAAAAAAAATTTTTGGCCAGGCATGCAGCATGCGGGTTCTTAGTTCCCAGAGCAGGGATTGAACCCGGGCCACCTGCAGTGGAAGCACAGCCTTAACCACTGGGCCACCAGGGAAGTCCCCTAGTCTGGTAAAATTCTGAAGTAAAATGGAGGTAATGTCCGTTTTTCTTCTCAGTAGACTTCTGTCATATAGGGTGCTTTGTTTTTACTTGGTTGAATTTACTGAAGTCTCATAAAAAAGTTGTATGATGTGAAGACATGAAATGCTTTTAGGTTAAGATAAGTACTAATTAAATAATTCAGATTGGTGCAGTGTGTTCAGCCGCTCAGTTCTGTCTAACTCTTTGCCACCCCATAAACTGTAGCTCCTCTGTCCATGGAATTTTCCAGGTAAGAACACTGGAGCATGTTGCAGTTTCCTTCTCCAGGGGATCTTTCTGACCCAGGGATTGAACCAACATCTGTTATGTCTTCTGCGTTGGCAGATGAATTCTTTACCACTAGCGCCACCTGGGAAGCACTAAATTGGTGTAGAGCCTTGTTTAAAAAATTAACTCTTTAAAATGGGTAACACATGTACACACATACGATACAAAAATCAGAAACTACATAGAGTATAGCCTCCTTTCCTCTTCTGTACTCCTCTCATCCTTCTAGATACCTCCCTCGAAGGAAATTGTTACCTGTGTCTTGTACCTTGTCATCCATAAGGCTTTTACATGCATATACAACTATATATTCTTTGGTGTTTTTGTTTTTAATTGTTGTTTATACAAATGGTAAGATTCTATATCTACTATTCTGCACTTTCCTTTTTTCACTTAGTATATCTTGGCTGTCATTTCATACAGTACATAGAGTACCTCTTCCTTTTTTTTTTTTTTTCCCCTTCCGTTTTGAAAGCTGGCAGGTATTCCGCTGTATAGATGTGCCATTATCCAGCCAGCTTTTACTGGTTAGTTAGGTTGTTTCCAGTGCTACAATTAATTCCTCACATGTCCTTTTTATGTACATCGGTGTCTGTTGGATTCATTCCAGGTGGAAAGCTATATGGATTTTTGATGTTGTTAAATATTGCTAAATTGCTTTTCATAAAAGTTGTATTAATTTATATTCCTGCCAGGAATGTGAATCTGGCTCTTTCTTCACCAGCACTGTACTATCTGATTTTTTAAATCTTCCTGCAGGATACTTCCCTGGCAGTCCAACGTGGAAAATCCATGCTTCCAGTACAGTGGGCATGGGTTTGATCCCTGGTCAGGGAACTAAATTCCTGCATGCCCCACAATTCAGCCAAAAAAACAAAACAATAACAAAAACAATAAAACTTTGTGCACTCTTTTGTGTAAGATTTTAAAGTTCATTATGTAGCTTGTTAAGCTTCATTATCCCCTGGAGTTGTAGATAAATACTGTCACTGTTTTGCAGACCAGGGGTGGTGGTGAAAGATAGTGTTGGACTGGAGAATAAAGTCATATGCCTGGATAGCATGGCTTTTTGAAAAGCAATGCTAGGAAAACATGTAGAACCTGTATTCTAATTTCTCCCGATCACTCTTGCTGATTGTTTCTCCATGGGAAATTCTGTAAGCCCATAAGTGATGTTTGATGATCTCCCTTTGAGAGCTGTGACTCAAGATTGTTTGTACAAGTGAACTGCTACTCTGTTGAGAAATTAAAAGACTAACCCAGTTATTTAAGATGCTTTCTTGAGTGCCTGCACAGAATATTGCTACTGGTACTCTTAATGATAGCTGCAGAATGTGTGCTTCACTATGAATTGTAAGAAAGTACAGAATTCATTTGGGAGGCCTTCCTGGAGGAAAGGAAGTGCATTTTGAGCTGTCTAGGTAAAAAATTGAAAACATACAGAAAAATCGAAAGAATAGTACAGTTGTGATCTTTATACCAATTACTCCCTAGATTCCAACAGGTTTTCATGTTTTACTGTATTTGTTTTATCTTTATTTGTGCATGCGTGCATACTCAGTCACTTTGGTTGTGTCCAACTCCTTGTGGCCCTATGGACTGTAGCCCACCAGACTTCTCTGTCCATGGGATTCTTCAGGCAAGAATAATGGACTGGGTTGCTGTGCCCTCCTTCAGGGGATCTTCCCAACTCAGGGATCGAACCCGGGTCTCCTGCATTGCAGGCAGATTCTTTACTGCTGAGCCACCGGGAAGCCACTTTGTATGTGCATATGTGTATATATAATATAACCCATCGGGGAAGCCACTTTGTATGTGCATATGTGTATATATAATATAAATCTTTGCATTGCAGATATCATGACATGTTAATACTTTAATACTTTAGTGTATCTTTTTAAAATAGACATTGTTTTAGTTCATCGATCTTACAGTATATTGTCACAGCGGAGGCAATTAGTAGTACTTTCCCAGTAGCATCTAATATCTAGTTCATGTTCGGGTTTTCCCAGTTGTCTCCAACACAACACTTGTTAGCTATTGGTATTTTTTCTCCAAAAATGTTACCTTAGTCTCATTTTAAATCTAGAACACTTTATTTAGGAGTGATGCAGGCTTTTCCTTTTGAAGAGACCAGGCCATTTGTTTTGTATAATATATCATTTCTAGAGTTTTCTGAGAAACTGGAATTTCCTGTTAGTTTAATTTAATTTATTCCTTTATCCCTATATTTTCTTACAAACTGGCAGTGAAGTCTTGGTTAGATTCAGTTAAACATTTTTGATAATAATACTTCTTAGGTGATGCTCTGTACCTCATGTCACATCACAATAAGAGAAACATCATGTCATAATGTCTGACTGTTAATGGTGATGGATTTGTTTGTTCAAGATGATAAATACCAGATCTCTGCATTGTAAAGACTTTGTAATTAGCAGGTAATCTGTAGAGTAGTGACACTTTGACACAATACTCTTACGCTTCTTCAGTAGCCTTTATCACCTACTGATACCAATCTTTGCCTGAATCAACTATTTCTTTGGTTATTACACAATGGTAATTTTCTAATTCTAGCATTTCTTTTACATTGATTAGCCTTCCATCATCTGTAAAGATATCTCTCATCAGTTAGGAATAGATTATAATTTCTTCCCAAAAGTTCAGATAAGTTCTTAATTTACTCAGAATCCTTTAGCAATTTTCTGAGTAAGAAGTTGGTATACCTCTAATGATAGGAAATTTTTTTTTTTGCTCTGTTTTGGTATCTTTATAAACTCATGGATTTTAATTTACTCTGTGTTTTACCAATAATTACAGACTTTTTTTGGGGATGCTCAAAATGTCCCATGTTTGACCTTTGGGAGCCTTTTACACTTGGTGTATGAGCTTCTAGGAGAGGAAGTCGCTGAATCACTTTGTTTTTTTCTTGTCTCAGATGTCCCCTCACCTCACCTCTGTATGTTTATATATCTATAGTACACTTCCTTCCATTTTAATAAACTGTGTTGTTCATCTCCATATGGAGCTTCTGGCCCCAAATTCTAACAATTAAAGGTGTCCTTCTTTTAACACAGTGCACCTAGTGTTTGATTCATTTCTGTGTCACTGGCTTTGTTGGATTCCGAATCTTAGACCTCACAGATTTCTTATCTTGCGTACTCTTTGTGAAAAACAGCTAGTATCTCTCAAGAGAGCATTGCTTCCCAACCCCACATCATTAATATAAGGTTAGCTATAGAAGAGACTGGACTTCCCTGGTGACTCAGACAGTAAAAGAATCCACCTGCAATGTGGGAGACCTGGGTTCGATCCCTGGGTTAGGAAAATCCCCTGGAGGAGGGTGTGGCTACCCACTCCAGTATTCTTGCCTGGAGAATTCCCATGGACAGAGGTGCCTGGCGGGCTACAGTCCATAGGGTGGCAAAGAGTCAGGCATGACTAAGCGACTAAGCACAGCACGGCATAGAAGAGACTGGGGAATTTCTTTTCTCATGAGCAAACTTGCTTTTTTTCTGAGATGAAAGGTATACAAGATGAAATTTATAAACATAATTTGTATATAATGTTTTTGAGATGTGGGGTTTTGAACATTATATACCTTTGTGTGTACATGTATAAATATGTGTTTGTCTTTCCTCCCTTTTCCTTATTTACATGCATTTCTCCAACACAGTTGGAGTGTTATGTAAGATTATGCTGTAATAACATATATTTTTCATTATCACTAGATTTCATCATGAAAAAGTGACAAATTGTTCATAATTAAGGAAAATTTTCAGATGGGCCATGAGCTCTAATATCTAGCTGTCTTAACACAGGGTCTGGAACAGTACTAAATCCTGTGGATTTCTGTTGTGTGCTGTGGACTCAGAAATGTTGATGCATCCTCATTGTTTCCTGAAAACCCATCACACTAGTAAAAGTTAATACAAGGGAAAGATACAGTGGAGCTATATTCTAAACTTGTTTCAGGATCTAAACTAATTCGTCATTCAGTCAATTCAGTCACTCAGTTGTGTCCAACTGTTTGCAACCCCATGGACTGCAGCACGCCAGGCCTCCCTGTCCATCACCAACTTCCGGAGTTGACTCAAACTCATGTCCATTGAGTCGGTGANGTCTCCTGGCAAGTCCGCTGGCCTGACGGCTACAGTGCTGTCAGTTCCCAAAGCCATCTGAGGATCCCCAGTCACGTGGAGTCAGGTCAAGAAGAGAGGACACTCAGAGCCCCAGAGCAGCCGTGGGCAGCCAAGAGGGCCCACAGGTGACAAAAATGCGGGCACAATGGTGGCTCAGATGGTGAGGAATCCGTCTCCAGTACAGGAGACCCGGGTTTGATCCCTGGGCTAGGAAGATCCCCTGGAGAAGGAAATGGCAACCCTCTCCAGTATTCTTGCCTGGAGAATATCAAGGACAGAGAAGGCTGGTGGGTTACAGTCCACAGGATTGCAAAGAATTGGACACCACTGAGCATCTAACACATACACCATATTCTCTCTCTGCTTGACCTTATCGTATAAACCAGAAGCCAAGACACACATTTGAGGTATGATCAGCACAACAGCCAGGAGTGAGTTAGAAAATAAGACCATTGAGGGGTGCTAGTTGTGCCCACCGAAGGGTTCTTGTAACCAGGGTGTTAGGTGGTGTTTCAGAACTCGGCAGCCACAGTGGCCTGGTCTTCTGTGCACATAGGTAGGAGCACCAGGAATATCCTCTGTGGCTTTTATGTGGAGGCTGGTGTAGGGTACACACCTCTCTCCTTGGCTTTTCTGTCTCCTGATTTTCATGCTCGGTGGGCTGTGTCCTGGCTGATCCATGTGTCATCATACTGGCTGTTATAGACACACAGACCCTTGTGCACGTGGGGGAAAAGAAAAAGAAAAAGAAAAGAAAGATAGTGATAAGTCATGTCCAACTTTTGCGACCCCATGCACTGTAGTCCACCAAGCTCCTCCTGAGATTCTCCAGGCAAGAATTCTGGAGTGCATAGCCTTTCCCTTCTCCAGGGGATCTTCCCAACCCAGTAATTGAACCCAGGTCTCCTGCATTGCACGCAGATGCTTTCCTGACTGAGCCGTGCAGGAAGCTTGTGCACGTGGGGACAGAACAAGAAAGATCCCAACAGGCGCACCTGCCCTGGAAGCGCAGTGAGCACTTTCTGTCCTGACGGATGCTGTCAGTTGCCCCACATAAAACCTGTGATGCCCGCACTGCCAGCTCAGCTCTGTCCCCCGGGGATGAAGCCTTCTCATAGGTCCTGACCTACGACACGAAGCACGACCTCCTCATCTCATCACAGTTCCCGTCTTCTGTGTGTAAGAGGCGATTAGTCCTCTATCTGCTCTATCCATCAGCTGCCTCTATCTGCTCTGTCCATCAGCTATAGGAGGGTCGGTCTTTTCTTCACCCATGTGTCAAGGTGAAATATGAAGTGAAGAAACTTTCCCCTTTAAATCTGTTTTAATGTATTTATTTATTTGACTGTTCCGGGACTTAGCTTAGCATATGGGATCTTTCTCTTTAGTTATGGTATGTGGGATCTAGTTTCCTCACCAGGGGATCAGATTTGGGCCCCCCACATTGGGAATGCAGAGTGCTAGCCACTGGACCATCAGGGAGTTCCCCTTTAAATGTGATATGTGATGCAAATATCATTCACACTCGGTTATTCTTTTTGAATTGTAATCATCTTTTTTTAGAATATGATTACTGTACATAGTCTGCATAGAATTCTTTTATGGCCCCCTGAGCCTTAGCCACGTTTCTCTCCTTCACTCCAAAGTTACTTAGTTTTATAACTCTCCCACATTTTCTTCTAGTCGTTTCATGGTTTAATCCTTAGGGGGTTGGTGTTTTACATTTAAAGAACTTTAATTCAGCCCAATAGAATTTTACAGCCACTTGTTCTTAGCTCTGCCCTCACAGGTTCTTTATGTGTTCTCCCCTTCTCTCTCTCTCTGTCCATGGTTTGTATTTTGTGCTTTCTTTGCTTTGGGTGCATGTGTTGCTTCTAATTGTTTCAAAATTGTGGATTTTGTTTTTGGTTCATCTTGTTGGTTCTGGCTATGTTGCTCTATGAGGGGCAGGATGAGATTTAACTGTCCGCTTGCAGAACCACTTTCACATCCCTCCCTAACCCAATTTTTATTGATTGTGTTATTATTTTTTAACTCTTCTGAGTTTTACTTCTAATTTAAATATGAACCGGCATAATAAAAAGCAGAGACATTACTTTGCCAACAAAGGTCCATCTAGTCAAAGCTATGGTTTTTCTAGTAGTCTTGTATGGATGTGAGAGTTGAGTTATAAAGAAAGTTGAGCACTGAAGAATTGATGCTTTTGAACTGTGGTATTGGAGAAGATTCTTGAGAGTCCCTTGGACTGCAGGGAGATCAAACCAGTCAATCCTAAAGGAATATTCACTGGAAGGACTGATGCTGAAGTTGAAACTCCAATACTTTGGCTACCTGTTGCAAGAACTCACTCACTGGAAAAGACCCTGATGCTGGGAAAGATTGAAGGCAGGAAGAGAAGGGGACAACAGAGGATGAGATGGTTGGATAGCATCACCAACTCAATGGACATGAGTTTGAGCAAGCTCCAGNACTCACTGGAAAAGACCCTGATGCTGGGAAAGATTGAAGGCAGGAAGAGAAGGGGACAACAGAGGATGAGATGGTTGGATAGCATCACCAACTCAATGGACATGAGTTTGAGCAAGCTCCAGGAGTTGGTGATAGACAGGGAAGCCTGGCGTGTTGCAGTCCATGGGGTTGCAAAGAGTTGGACATGACTGAGTAACTGAACTGAGCTAAAAAGACATGTAGTATAAAACATACTATCTTAACCATATTTAACTGTACAGTTCAGTGGCACTAAGTACATTCACATTGTCATGCAACTCTCACCATCATCCATCTTCTAAATTTTTCCCCTTGCTCACCTGAATCTGTGTTCCCATTAAACACTAACTCCTCATTCCCCCTCTCCACCACACTCCCAACTCCTGGCCCCTGGCATCTACCAGTGTACTTTCTGAGCCTATGAATTTGACTATTCTAGGTGCCTTGTGTAAGTGGAATCAAACTGTATTTTTCTGTACCTAATGTAAACTGGAATACATTTTTAAGGTTAACCTTAAATATGTCCTAAAAAATAAATAAATAAATATGAACCGATGTTCTTAGCTTTTGAAAATTTCTTTCAAACCCCAGGATTCAGCACAGTGATTTCAGAGATGTTTGACTTGTAACCAGGAACCCACAGGTTGTTTATTTGAAAGGAAAATCCCAAAATGTACTTTTGAAAAATGTAAAACTGGGAGGCATGAGCCATTATGGCATAAACCGAATGACCTCATGCTATTAGCTGGGAGGGGTCCTCAGTATCAGATATTCCAGGAAACAGTGCTGGCCCGGTCTCCTCCCCAGTGAGGCGATCTCAGGAATTCTGAGTCCACCCGAGCTGAGCGTCATCTTGGGGGGCCAGACACCCCCGGTGCCCTATCCACTGAATTCCCTGACCCCCCGGCCCCCAGCTTGGCGGCTTTGAGTCATCCTAAGAGAGCTTCATCACCATGCTGCCCTGTGGCCCGCAGAGGGGCGGAATTTGGGAACATGGCACTAAACAAGGGCCCAGCTTCTGTTACGGAGGCCCAGGCTGCAAATGCTTGCTGGAAGACGGGCCCGGCAAGCCCTTCCCTTCCCTCCATCAGACAGCACCTCTGGTCCAGAGCCAACTCAAGCCTGTGGATACACGCTGAGTATCTGTGTCCTGGGCACAGGGGTGACAAAGACAGTGGGGCATGCCCTGTGTCCCGCGCTCACAGTGTTTTGAGAACAAACACTTGAGTGAGAGACTAAAGGCCAGAGGGCAGCAGCAGGTGCGGGGCGGGGACACTCTGCTTCCAGGGGACACTGAGGATGAAGGGTTCCCAGGGCCCAGCAGGCAGATGACCAGGTTGGAGATGGCAGCTCCTCTGCTCCTGCCATGCTCCAAGCGCAGGCACCCCCACCCCGAGCCTGTCCCCTGCTTCCTATAGCCCCTGTTGGATCCTTGACACTGGACCCTAATGGAAAGCACTCACATGGCCTCAGCTACCCCAAATCATCCTTTCCCAAGAGTCCCTCGCCTCTGCCCCACAGCCAGGGCAAGTCCATGTGGAATGTAGCATCCATGCCTGCACCGGCAGCCCCGGTGCATTGATCAGCACCAACTGTGACACACTATGGACCCAGCAATAACAAAATGGGCCACTGCCTGCCTTGGGCTCACCTTCCTGCAGGACAGCAACATGTCGCTAGACGTGGGTGTGAGATCAGGTAGGCAAGCACTGTGAATGAAAATCCAAAAAGGCAGAGGGCTCCAGAGGACTGGCCACTGATGTTTTGGGCAGGATGGTTGGGGAAGGCCTGAGGAGGTGGCATGTGGGCTGTAGGTGTCCAGAGACGACAGAGCAGGCTTGACTTCTTAGAGTAAGGAGCAAAGCTTGCTGAAAGAACTAAGTTCCAGCCTCTTCAAATTGAGTCTTATGAGATACCGGGCTTCCTAAGCAGGAGATGGTCACAGAGCGTGGGCCAGGCACGAGAAGACACTTGGGAACGGGCCTTAGGTCAGCAGATGCCCATCCAGGGAATAGGCCAGAGCAGCACTAGTGGCAGACTCCAAACCCGCCGGCGCAGGTCCAGCCCGGCCAGGGCAGCCTGCCAGTCCGGGCGGAGGAAGGTCCTCGGAAGGCCTTTGCAGGAACATGACAACGAGACTCCCAAGGTCATCCTGACCCTTAATAGACAGACCTGTAAATATTTGCTGGACAAGCAAATGCCAGGCTTTTCTCCTTTCTTCCAAAACACATACATCCTCCACTGCAGCCCATCAGTGAGAGGCAAAGTCCGCACCAGTTCAACACCTTGTATGGTGCTAGCTTTCACCAGTGTCTGGTAGCAGAATGAGCCAAGAAAACCTGGCCCCTGGGAAGGAACGGGGTCCCTTGTGCCTCCGTGGCAGGAATTATGAGCCCCGAATTTCTGTCTCCTTAAATAGTGATGCCCTTCTAGATGGTCAGATGCCTAATATCTCCCTCTTCTGGGTGTACTTACCCACTTTGCCTGAATTCTTTATTTCAGTATTTATTTATCATTTGATCAGGAAACTCTTTTCCTAAACATAACAGTCCTGATTTTCATACAGCAAAATTCCGAAGCAAGAAAAGGCATCATCTCTGCTAAGTGATCAGGAAAAACGTTAGAAGACTTGGCATCAATCAAGAGGGTTCCTCCAGCGTGTGGGGACACCAGCTGTCAGCCAGGGTTGAGAGCATGCACATGCGTGCTTCCTAGGAAGGAGGAACACAGGAGTCCAGACGAAAGGGATCTTTCCAGGGACAGAACACCACAAGCTCATGGCATTTTGGGGGTGGGGAACTGGGCCAGCCCAGGGGGCACCAGCCTCACACCCAGACTCCAAACACCCCTGGAGCAAAGCAATATCTCCACCAAATCACTTCTCTTCTTCAAAACAGGCTTGGTCAAAGTTGGCTCCATAGAGCAAAGTCCTTTGCAATGCTCTGGGGGATACAAAAAGTTCCTTGGCTGGAGAAGTTTGGGAAACACACATTCTCCGGGTGAGAGAGCCAACTCCCACCCGAGCCTCATTCAGGCTCCAAGGAAATCCCCTCCAGGGCTGAAATCCCATTGCCCCACCACTGCTGCCACCCCCTGTCACTCACACTGAGACCTAGATGCTGCTCCGGAGGGGCTCCAGACACCCTCTCAGCAGAGCCAGGGAGCAGACCAGCACCCAGGGGGAGGCCTTATCTGGCAGCAGGGCTTAGGATGGAAAAATGTGGCACAGATAACCCACATCTCTCCCAACATCCAGGGTTGCCCCCGGATCCTCGGAAGATACTGGGGGCCAGGGAAGCCTTAAGGAGACTCCTGTAGTACGACATGTGGGAGGTGACAGGGTCAGGGTCAAGGGTATGGCAGGTGGGAAAGAGCTGGCTGGGAGAGCTCATGTGCTACCTATGTGCCCAAGAGCCAGGGGCACCAGCAGATGGGCAGAGATAGTGTAGGATCCTCTCCTGCCAGTGTCGTGGGGGTGCAGGGGGGAGCTCTGGTCCATTTGACCTGACGCTGCACCACATAAAGGCTTCCCTGGTGGCTAGCAGTAAAGAAGGTGCCTGCCAATGCATGAGATACAGGAGATGTGGGTTCAATCCCTGAGTCGGAAAGATCCCCTGGAGCAGAAAATGGCAGCCCCCTCCAGGATTCTTTCCAGAAAAAAAATCTCATGACAGAGGAGCCTGGTGGGCTACAGTCCACGGAGTCACAAAGAGTCAGACACGACTGAGCAGGCATGCATGAGAGCAAAAGCACAATAAAAAGAGAAAGTCAAATTAAATTAAAATCCAAGCGAGAACACCTTGTTTAAGAAAACAGAAATACAATTTGCTCGCAAGCAAAAGTCTCCATTAAAAACGCTTTGACAGAGATGGAAAAGTTTGATCCAAATGAAAACCAGACATATGAAAACCAGATTTTTAATGAGTAATGAATAACTAGTGTTTTATCTCGTCTGTTACATATTAATGGCAGATATAAGTTGGTTGTCTTTCATTTGAGCCATTTTGAGTCATGCCTCTAATTCCCTGGAAAAGGACACAGGATGACCACGATGAGTCAGCCAGTCCCTCTCTCCAATCCATGACCACCTACTGCTGTGTCCACATCCACCCAGCGTTCCACAGATGTGTGATAAACATCACTGGACAAAGGAAAGCACTCTTCCAAGACCTCAAAGAAATAACAGATCCTTCTCAAACTGGCCCTTTATCCTGGACGATCAGGTTGTTTGTCAATGGCTCTTCCACTTCTCAGAAGCCAGAAGTCTGAGCTCGAGCTTGCCTTATTAGAGCCAAGTCGCCCAGCAGCAGAGCCAAAATCAGNGATTAACAATGCTGTGATAGTTTCAGGTGGACAGCAGAGGGACTCAGCCATACATATACAAGTATCCATTCTCCCCCAGACTCCCCTCCCATCCAGGCTGCCACATAACACTGAGCAGAGTTCCCTGTGCTACACAGGAGGCCCTCGTTGCTTATCCATTTTAGATATAGCAGTGTGTACATGTCCATCCCAAACTCTTTAACTATCCCTTCCCCCTGTCCTTCCCCCTGGCATCCATAGGTTTGCTCTCTAAGTCTGTGAGTCTGTTTCTAGTTTATAAGTTCACTGGTATGATTTCTTTTTAGATTCCACATATAAAGTCTGTCATGATCCATTCCAACTCTGGATAAAATTCTTCCGATCTCCAAGCTGAGGACTGGCCAGGACTGAGATGGCAAGGAAAGCCCCTGCCCCTGTTACAATGTGCTTCCCTGACTCAGGGAGGAGAAAAGAAATCTTGGGCACAGCCGGAGGCTATGTGGAGCAGGGAGCCCTGTGGGGAAGCCTTCCTCAGGATAAAATCCAGAATATTCTCTAGAACATGCCCCAGGGCTATCCGATTGCGCACCTGGAGCTCTTCTCTCTACCTAACCCCTCCTTACGGAAACTGCACATGGGGTTCATTGGACAACAGTGAACCCCCGGCGCCCAGAGTTCAGCTTGTGTCATGTTACCACTCTGATTCGGAAATCAGAAGCAGGAGGGCATGTGCTCGGACTCGATTTNGAGCTCTTCTCTCTACCTAACCCCTCCTTACGGAAACTGCACATGGGGTTCATTGGACAACAGTGAACCCCCGGCGCCCAGAGTTCAGCTTGTGTCATGTTACCACTCTGATTCGGAAATCAGAAGCAGGAGGGCATGTGCTCGGACTCGATTTAGACAGATTTCTTTTAAAGTAGTCACAACTTAGAAAAACTCTACACCTGTGCTCATAAGGTGCTGGGTGGCTTTAAGATGGATGAAGTAAACATGTTAACATAGAAGGACCTTCACAAGGTATCATATATGAAAAAGCACATCGTGTTTGGGTTTTACAGTGTGATTTTACTACTACTGTAACACACGTGCTCACATTCATACCCACACTAATACCCAGAAAAGCCCACGGAGTTACTGGGTGGTGCTGTTTAAGGGAATTTGTGGACAGTGTATTGGTTTTGCTTGTCTGCATTGCTAATATGCCTCTTGACAAATGTGTGTCAATTAGGGAATAATTCATTTTTTAAATAAATAGGACCAAGTGCAAGTCTTTTTTGTTACCTGTTAAAGAGGTTAAATTTGAGTCATCAAGAACATTCGTCTGAGAGATTGACCCCCCACCCCTCGGATAATCCCTCCCTGGGATAATCCCCCTGACCCCAAGCTCCGCGATATCCCTGTGATGAGATGTTTAGGCCCATGAAGCCCTGTGCTGTATCTGGAGCCCAGTGATTGACGATTCTGACAACGGTGACGGGGTAACCCATGAACCGGAAGTTGGGATCTCAGGTGTGTCTGCACAGTCAGGGGTCCTGGCCTCATCTCCCTCTTGCTGCGGAGATGTCAGAAGCCAAGGCTGGAGTCTGATGCAATGATGGGTGGTGGTCACCCAGGGCTCTAGGCTTGGTCGTCAAAACACAAGCAGCAACCAGAAAAGCAGCACCAAGGAAAGGCTGCAGGACTGACTCCACTGAGTCAGAGGAGTGAGTGACACCCTCGGGATGGAGCGCTCACCCCACGAGTTACTGTCACGTGTTGCCATGAACACCGCCTGGCTTTCAACACCTCGTTGCTCAATGAGGGAGTGACTCAGCCCAACCCCTACCCAGTGGGGTCATTTCCTCTGCAACCTGCCTGACTGGTGGTTATGCAGCTTCCTCTTGCATGTTTCTGGAGACAGGGTACTCACTGCCATGTGTGAAAGGCAGAGCACTTGATGGCTGCATCTGTAGAAAGACCGTCCTGCAACAGCCATCCTCAGTCTGCCAGGGGTTTGGTTCAGTGGTGCTGCTGTTGCCCATTTCCCTCCCCCAGGGACATTCACCTGCTGCCAGGCCTCCAATGGCCCCACATGGACATCCCACATTCCCTGAAGGTTTGGATCGGGTGGTGAAAGGCTAAGGGGCGGGACCTTAGAGGGACCCGGACCAACCACAGGGACCTGGGGAGATGCTTCCCCAAGGGCAGCCCCTCAGCACCCCCCTGTACTGCAGTGTGTGCCCCTGACTCCCCTCCCCAAGCATGGCCCTGCTCAGCCAGCCAGAGGCCTCCCTGAGGGCATGCTGGGGGGCGGCAATACCCCAAGTCAGGAGATGGTGGACGTGGGTGTGTCCTGGGGAGGGGGCGGTCCCAGAAGGCAGTCTGCATGCTTCTGGGCGGGACCACTCACCCTTCACCTCGTTCCTTGCCTGACCCTCGGCCCTCGCTCCTGCTCCCCCAATCACCCCAGGCTAAAGGGTCCCCCACTCTGGCTCAGCAACTGTTGGCTAAATGAGTAAATGGAATGGAGATGCAGATGTAGACAGCAGACTTGTGGACGCAGTGGGGAAAGAAAAGAGTGGGACAGATGGAGAAAGCAGCATTAACATGTACAATACCGTGTGTGAAATACTCAGCCGGTAAGGAGTTGCTGTACAACATGGGGAGCCCTCTGTGATGGCCTAGAGGGTGGGATGGGGGAGGGGAGGGAGGCTGAAGAGGGAGGGGCTATATGTAAAATCATGGCTGATTCACATTGTTGTCCGGCAGAAACCAACACAGCACTGTAAAGCAATTTTCCTCCAATTAAAAAATAAATTAAAAATAAATAAATGAGTGAATGATCCAACCCAAGACCAACGTCGTTACCTAGGAAACAGGTCATCCCAGACAGGCTCCTGCCTGCACCAGTGCTCACGGGTCCAGACATGAGTCACCACCTCCAGGCAGAGAGGCCAGTCTAAGGCTCACAGTCCCAGCTGCAAGTTGGCTCACTATTCTGGCCTGTTTCTGACCCCAAGGTCACCCTCTCAGGACTGTCTGGTCATTGAGACCCACATCTGGGGGAGACAAGCCTGCTTTTCATGTAAGACCCACACCTAGGGCAGAAGAGTCTGGCAAGACTCACAGCACATCCTCTGTCATCTCAGCTCCTCCTCCTATTTCCTGTGCCCTAGAAAGAGGTCCATATAGTCAAAGTTGTGGTTTTTCCACTAGTCGTGAGTGGATGTGAGAGTTGGACCATAAAAATGGCTGAGCACTGAAGAACTGATGCTTTCAAACTGGAGAAGACTCTTGAGAGTCCCTTGGACAGCAAGAAGATCAAATCAGTTAATCCGAAAGGAAATCAGTCCTGTATACTCATTTTTAAGGACTGATGCTGAAGCTGAAACCCCAATCCTTTGGCCACCTGATGTAAAGAGCTGACTCATTTGAAAAGACCCTGATGCTGGGAAAGATTAAAGGCAAGAGGAGAAGGGGATGACAGAGGATGAGATGGTTGGATGGCATCATTGATTCAATGAACATGAGTTTGAGCAAGCTACAAGAGAAAGTGCAGGACAGGGAAGACTGGCGTGCTGCAGTCCCTTGGGTCACAAAGAGTTGGATATGACAAAGACTCAACAACAAGAGAGAGGAGGGAGCTTTTTGGGTTTCCAGCTCTGAAACTTCCGTATTTGCATCAGTATTGCTCATATACGAGAGCGTCTGTGGGAAGCCGGCCTGGGGCCGGGACTTGCAGGGCCCACCCTGCTCCTGTGGGCCTCCCGCCCTGCTCTGGCAGGACCAGCTCTGGTTCTCGGAATCCTGCTCAACACCAGCTCCAAGCTTCTCCTCTAGTCTCTAGATCTGCTCAGAGAGGAGCTGAACCTTCAAAACTGCAGCTGAGTCTACTATGGTGGGTTCAGCCAGGAAGAGTGTGGGTGTGGCCTCAGATCCCTGAAACACGATCAAGGGGCTTCATAGGCCCAGGGATGACTGTCCCCTTCCCCATCTTCCATCAGCCACAACGCCCGGCTCAAGCGGCTGGGACTACACGGGGTGCCAGTGACGTGGGGAGTCCTCCTTCCAGCTCAGATCTCAGAGCGAACCCTCATTTCCACTGAAGCAGACATTGGCCATGTCGGGACTGAGGCCAGGGACATTATCACAGGCCATCTCTTCTGAGGGATGATAAGAACACAGAGCAAAGGCAGTCTCCCCTCGGCCACCCGAGGGTCCTCTGCTGCTTTGCTGTTCTTGAAGACCCTGACCAGGGTCTCGTGTGCCAACGCTCAGAACGAGCCACTCCCTCTACAGGACGCACTTGCTCAGGGCTCACCCAGGACTGTCCTCGCCTGGGGCATTCACTGCGTGTCACCCTCTGACACAATCCCCCATTCCAGGGGTACGGGGGGAGCCTCGCAGTCATCAGGGTGACTGTCCGGCCTGAGTGGACTCTGAGGTCACTTAGCTGAGGCTGCACTCTTAGCCAAAAGCACAGACTCTTGTGTCACAAGACGTCAGTCCATACCTCCCTGGGGACAGAGCCTTCCTGACCGGGGACACCCCCTCCCCAGGAAGCGTCTTGTCAAGTGTGACTCAATGCTTCAGAATTTAGCTTCTGGAGATGTGTCTTGGTTAATAAGCATTAATCATGTCCTATCTGTGTTTTTGGAGGAGGAAATGGCAACCCACTCTAGTATTCTTGCCTGGAAAATCCCATGGATGGAAGAACCTGATAGGCTACAGTCCATGGGGTGGCAAAGAGTTGGATGTGACTGAATGACTTCACTTTCACTTTCTTCTCTGTNTGTGTTTTTGGAGGAGGAAATGGCAACCCACTCTAGTATTCTTGCCTGGAAAATCCCATGGATGGAAGAACCTGATAGGCTACAGTCCATGGGGTGGCAAAGAGTTGGATGTGACTGAGTGACTTCACTTTCACTTTCTTCTCTGTGTTTTAAACTAGGAAAAAAATTCAACCATTGGACTATGGTTTGTTGCCTACTTAGCTGAATATACAGGCTTCCCTGGTGGCTCAGACGGTAAAGAATCCACCTGCAATGCACGAGACCTGGGTTTGATATCTAGGTCAGGAAGATACCCTGGAGAAGGGAATGGCAACCCACTCCTGTATGCTTCCCTGGAGAATTCCATGGACAGAGGAGCCCAGTGGGCTATAGTACATGGGGTCAAAAAGAGCTGGACACGACAGAGTGACTAACACACACACTGAATATATAATGTCAGCTTATCCTAAGACTGTACACCCACTTAATTTACTAAAACATTCATTTTAAGTAAAGTGCTCACTGTGTATAAGCATTTCTTTCTTGGAGGTTCTTGATCTGTCTACAAAGAAAACAGATGGACTCCTGTGGCTGATACAACAAAATTCTGTAAAGCAATTATCTTTCAATTAAAAACAAATAATTTTTAAAAAATGCTCCAGAAGTCTCAATTGTGTTTATTTTTTTTAATGTAATGTTAGACTAGTGTGCATGAAACTAATTGAGATACATCAATATTGTAGTTTAAAATTTGTACGTGATGACATATTTTGTTTTTACTTTGTGGTTTTACTGAATAATCTATTCCTCATCCAAAGGCAAGCATGAATAAAATTAGGTTAAATGTAAAAAGAAAAAAAAACAAGCCTTGAGATATGTAAGCAGTATTCTGTGATGCTATATTTCTATTTGGAAAAGGAGTGTGTATTTAGGACTTAACACAAGGACTTGGGATGGTGCCTGCGATGTCTCCAGGTGGCAACGTGGAAACAGGGTTTTGGGGAGACCTCACCAGGCCACCATTCTTGCCACCTCTGGCAAATATTTGCCCATAGATAGAAAAATGCCTTATTTTTTTTTTTTTAGTAAACTTTAAGTTTATATCAGATTTCAAATTGTGCTAAAAATTTCATGGATGACCCAAAGAAACACAATGAAAAGCACAACTACCTCCAAGAAATGGAAGTTTTTTGTTTTTGTTTTTTTAAGAGGTGGGATATAAATAAATCACACAAGGAGAATGTCATCTGCTGCTGCCCAGGCACCATACACCTCCACTGGAGCCATTAAACCATTCTCCATGTTAAGGGGATCAACGGCCCTTTTCTTCAGGAGACCCTAGGAGCTCAACAAGATGCCTTTCCTATTCAATCACAATGTTAAGAGAAGGAAACTCTCATGATGACTGGGCTCAGGCTGACATCTGTGTTCACGAAGAGTCATGGGGGACACCAGTCTTCAACCTCTTTCTCCCTCCTGGGCCTGGGCACAGCCACCCAAGGGCCCACTCCTGGGGCAGGGGAGGGGCTGCAAAAGAAGCAGGCTGAGGTCCACACCCACTTCCCTGAAAGGAAGGGCCCTCATTCCTGAGAAGCCGCTTCCGTCCATGGGTGGCTGCAGCTCTAGGTTGGGCTGGAATGAGCCGAAGCCCCTGTGGCAGGCAGCCCATCCATAGGACCGCTCTCCTGGTGAGAAGTGGTGCCATTCGAACCATTGGGTTTGAGAAAGGGGCATTCCTGTGTGGAGGCAGCTGCAGGTATGGATAGGAGGATGAAGCCAGTGCAGGTCCAGCACACTTTGGCTGAATTTAAAGGACCCAGCGTCCCCTGGGGAACAGGCATGGACTGGGCCCTTCTGAACTCCCAGATGAGGCTAAAAACTAGTCCATTCATGGCCCGTAGGAAAGGTTTTGAATCAGAAACAGGTTTTAAATCTGCTTGCCACCCACAACCAATAGAAGAAAGACTGAGAAGACTTGTCTTTCCACTTTCACCTCCATCTGGCTCCCAAAGCGTGGGAGAGAATGTGCTTCCTCCTAAGGGACTCTTCATAGGTTGGTAATCTCATCCTCCGTCACTGGAGTTTTCAGCTGGAGGGAGGCAGGGTCTGAGGCCTCCAGCCCTGGCAAAGAACCAGCCCCAAGCAAGCAGCACAGGACAGAGTGGGCTTGCTGGGGGCCACACTGGTCTCCAAAGGCATGAACACCCACTCTGCTGCTCACAGGTACCAGGAAAAGCTCATCAAACAGCGTGGAGAGAGCTCATTGCAGGGAGGGGCTTCCTGGAATGCTTTGGAATCAAGAGCCCCGTCACCCTGACCCCAGCCTGTTGTCCAATTTCACGTCCCTGTGGCCAGGCTGAGTCTGAGTCTGGCAGGAGCTGTAGCAAGTACATCTCAAGGCAACTAACAGGCCAAGTGCTCGGCACCGCTGGACAATAAACACGGGTGACTGTTTGATTGAAATACGAATGCCTGGGCCCCATCCCTGGACCCTAACAAAACCAAAGCAGGAGGTGGATCTAAACTAAGAACCTTCAGGAAGTCTCTAGCATCAGCAGGAGGGACGTGCAGATGGAGGAGGCAGGAGGGAAAAGGACACAACCACCAAGGGCTCCGTATTGTGTGTGTGTGTGTGTGTGTGTGTGTGTGTGTGTGTGTGTGTGTGCGCGCGCGCGCGCTAAATCCCTCTAGTCTCTGAATCAGACATGGCCATTCAGGGCTGCACCCACCTGCCCTCATCACCCTCAGGAAGGATACCCCTCGTGAGTCTCCTCAATGGGGAAGACCAATCCCAGGGTCAGACCCTGTGCACCACCACCCACCCACCCCGCTCAGCTACATTGCTCTGGGTTTGAAATCAGCTGTTGTAATTCTCTGCCAGGCAGGGAAGCAATTCTGGAAGAGTTACTTGGCACCGGTGCCAACATTTCTGGACGGTACACAGCAGTGGTGTCCAAAACTTGAGGACAAGAACTGCATGAGCGCCCAAAGTTTGCCTTTGGCACTATTATGTTTTAAAGAAGAAATGGAATCTGAAATAAATGAAAATAATGTTTTATTTATTTATTTTGCAGTTTCATTTTAATATCTGAGGCTGGAAGCTATTAAGCTGTCACCACGTGAAAAGTGACTAACACTTGTGTTTGGGGTGACCCCGGACTTTGCCCCAGGGACAGGGTGTGTGGGGGACCATGGGGGCACCCCCCACCCCGGGGCACCTGGACTTTTCCCTGGACAAGCTCTGGGATGAGTGGTGGGTTCAGTGCATCTCATTGTTGAGACACCTGAAGTAGTTCTTTTCCTTGTGATTGTGAGTTAGCGGGTGAAGACAAAGAAAAAGCTTCGTGTACCATTTCTCTTCCTTGGCTGGAATCCTTCATGACCAGGAAAACAGGAAAGTGGTGAAGCCTGGCTGGAGAAAGGAAATGCAGAGGAAGTGGGGGCCGGCACAAGCAGGAGAGCCGGCAGGAGCGCTGAGAGGCCGGCCCCAGCGGGCCCAGGAAAGGGGCGGGGGTCCTGGCCTGGAGACAAAGGAGCAGCCACTCCCTGGGTTGTTTTCCAAGGACAATTTACAGTCTCCATTGTTGGCCTTTCCTCTTGTTAATTAGGCATGAAACAGCAGCCACAGATACCCATCCATCTTGTCACTGGGCTTCACTTTCCCTGGCACGTCAGCTCTCAGCTGCCCGGCAGCTGCCCTGTCTGCTAATGCCGGGGAGTTGGACCATGCTGGTCTATATTCGTCTCATCCAGAGCTCAGCTCAGATCTCATGGGGCTGGAGTGTTTGGGGGCTCTCTGCAGCAGATGAGGGAAAGGCATCTTTTTTTTATGATTTATTTCTGAAGCAGGCTGCACTGGGAAATTTAAACCAGAGACGAGACTTCCTTCCTTGGCTGGGACATCCTGCCTTCTGAACGCAGCTGCAGCATACACACCTTTGCCTGGGAAAGAAGGATAGATGAGTCAGTAAAGGGAATAAACAAGGACCTTCTTCCATCTGTGAGACAGAGACGAGAGCTTAATAGACAAGTGTGCTGTCAATGAATGTGTTCGTGTCGTGATGATAGATCCCAGCTTCTTTCTTAAAAGTGAATTTCTGAGATGTGCTTCCAGATTGTGTGTGAGTGTGTGTGCCTGTGCCTGTGTGCTAAATCCCTTCAGTTGTCTCTGAGTCTTTGCAACCCCATGGACTGTAACCCACCAGGCTCCTCTGTCCATGGGAGTCTCAGGCAGGAATACTGGAGTGGGTTGCCAAGCCCTTCTGCAAGGGATCTTCCCAACAACCCAGGGATTGAACTTGTCTCCTGTGGCTCCTGCATTGCAGGTGGACTCTTTACCACTGAGCCACCAGTGAAGCCCTTTTGTATGTGTGAGTGTGTGTGTGACCCAAATATAAACTGGAGCTCCCTGTGGCCCAGTCCATACACGGAGTCATGTCTACAGAAGCATTGCACTAAAATCTGAAGTATGAAAAGTCAGTTGCAGTTTTCGTTTGAGGGTCTGGAGAAACGCCAAAGGAGATTCAACATACGGGCCCAAGCAACACTTGTTAAAATCTTCCCTGTCGGATTCTCTGATTCCTCTAGAATTCTGTAGCCTCTCTCTTAATGGCAAAAGCTCTCTCTGCTTCCAGCCTCTCCTGTTTCAATCCCATGGATGCTTTTGGTCAGCATTTCACACTGAAAAGCTGTGCCTCCTCTTTGTCCACGACCTGAATTCTTCAGGGCTTCCCAGGTATCTCTAGTGGTAAAGAACTCACCTGTCAGTGCAGGAGAGGTAAGAGACACGGGTTTGATTTCTGGGTCGGTTACCTGGAGGAGGGCATGGCAGCCCACTCTAGTATTCTTGCCTGGAGAATCCTGCAGACAGAGGAGCCTGGCAAGCTATAGTCCATGGGATCACAAACAGTGAGACATGACTGAGAGACTTGTGCATGAATTCTTCAAAGCAAAGGGAGTCTTGGAGGCTGACTCTCCTCCCTCCCTGTCCCCCCACCCCAGGTCTGTCTTCCTCTCTCTTCTCTCACCAGTTTCTGTCCCCTGAACCTGACTGGCCAGCATCTAGCCCTCCTCCAGAACAAGAGCTGAAGCTGAGCTGAAACACCCAGGAGTCTCTTTCTTAAGCCTGTGGGGCAGCCAGGAGAGCAGGGACATAGTTTGGAACCTCATTCCTCACGAGAATTAATCTTGTGGCCATCACACTTTCCTGAACCAGTTCTCCCCGCTCCTGCAAAGAAAAGTGCTGATCAGGGGCCTCCTCCACTCACAGTCAAGCCCTTCACACCCGGGAACCCTTTCCCCAGGAACGGGGTCCCCTCTGGGGCCTCTCTGAGACCCTCCAGAACCCCAGCTTCCCAGGGCTTCCTGCACTTTGTCATAGGCCTCAGGGCTGTGCAGGGAGACTCTCCAGGGTCTCTGCCTGTGAAAACTCACAGAAGAGGCCGTGCCATCGAGGAAGCCCTGGCCGTTTTGTGTCACCCCTGCCTTCCTCCTCTTCTGCTGGCTAGTGGTGGGGCAGGAGGAGAGGAAGTGGAGTCAGTGATGCAGACACGCGCACAAGGCTCCGCAAACACCCTGGGCTGAGGCCAGGGCGCCTGCACCCTCTGCCTGTCAGCCGGCTTTCACAATCAAGGACTCACGTTCTGTTCAGAAAACAGGGATTCCGACAGAGGACGAATTCTCTGTGACTGCGCGTTTGGAGGCTCTTGAGCACCCTAGGGCACAGGAAGTGTCTCTGCACACAGGAGCAAAACCTGGGCCTGGAGGTTGGGCCACACATGCTTGCTCCCACACAGGCGTTTCCCCTAATGAAGTCGGAGCACCTTGAATTCCCTGTGGCATCTGTTTGGCTCACCCCCTGGGGATCCCCGCTGTGCTGTTTGGAACAGGAGCCTGATAAAGGGATCCCAAGAAACACTCACAGCACGGCTCATAGCCAATGCAGAGAAAGCAGAGACACATAGGAGACTTAATGATAAGAACAGGGATGGAGGCTCTGGGACCAGCATGGCTGTGCGGTGGGGACGAGGGTGGGGGTGGGCACCCTCGGGGCAGCTTCACAGCAGAAAGGACCTAACTCAGGCAGTGAGGGGCAGGAGTGGTGAGGCCAGGCCATCCTTGACGAGGGGACCGTGGCACCGAGGTGTTACCCCAGGTGGAGCGGGGTCAGGCCCCGGCACTGAGCCTTTTGGGGGAGGTGGGTCTCATTGAGCAGGCCCCCAGCCTCCTAGTTGGGAGGACCCCGCCTCTCCTCCCTCTAACGCCCCTTCTTGTTTGCCCTGTGCTCACGCTTGTCATGTGGTGTACCTGCTGCAGCTGTGTGCTGAGTGTGCCTCCCCCATCAGTACAGCACATGGGTCAGTGCAGCCAGTGTCCAGCCCTGGGGCTGGCAGGCATGTCAGAAAGCTCAGAGTCTATTAACATAGACACGAAATACCTAGGCTGCCGCCTCTCTGCCCGCCCAGCCCCTGCAGACTCAGAGGAGGTCAGGTCTCTCCCTGAACTGTCCCAGCCACCGTCCCCAGACAGACAGAATTCCAGGTGGGTCCTGCATTGTTTCAGGCATGGAGGGGCCTGGGCCAGGGCCGACAGCGGCGGAAACAGCACGAGGGTGTCTGAGCCACCTCTGCCTTGGGAATTCTGCTTTTGGGACTCACACCCTCTGCCCCCGCCACGAGGAGTAAATTCCCTCAGGGATCCCTGCACCCCTAGCCAGCTGCCACCAGCCAAACCTTCTCTGCAGCTCTCGACAGCCCAAAAGGGTTAACCTGGAGCAGCAAGGGCCTGGGAGGCTGCTCTGGGCCTGACCTCCAGATGGAGGGAACCGTGCCCTCTGCTGGCTGGGCCTCGCAGAGTCCGGGAAACCAGCAGCCAGAATCTGAAGCCTTCTGTAAGACCATCTGTAAAGGGGAGGAGGAGGCAGCTCGGCTGCCCAACTGGCTTAAACTGATGGGCTTGGAATCCTCACCTTCAGAGCAGGTATTCCCCTGTGGGGGGCCAGGAAGGTGTAGCAGGATGGCCAGCCACATATGGACTCACAGCACCCGCCCTTCTCAGGTTGAGGCTGGAACCGCCTCAATCACAAGCCTCAAAGGAGATGGGACGTCGATCCTTTATGACCAAACTCCCCGTCTTTCCCCAAACAGCATTACCCAGCCAGCCTGACACTCCATTCTGTATGGTGGTTTCCAACGATATACCCAGCATTCTGGGGTGAGCATTCAAAAGAAGCTACAAGTCTGCCAGCCAGGGCCAAGGGGCTCCGCAAGCATAGTGACCACTCCTTAACTGCCCCTTAACCCCCCCACCCACCTGGAAGGCGGGGCAGGGAAGGCAGTGATGCTGCCCATGGACCAGAGCCCCCAGCTGGGTGGCCACTGGAAGCCACATCTGGCAGACGGAGCCCCTCGGTAGAGGAGGGGTCCGCCCCAGGATGACTGGGGGTGGGAGAGACAGACCCCTAGGGATGGTTCAGGCTGAGAAGACCCATTAGGAAGCCTCTTCTCTCTGGATTGGGTATGAGTCCATTCTTCAGCCCATAAGGATGTATTGAACATATCGTGTGAACAGATGCCCTGCGATGTCAGGGGTCTAGCAGCAGACAGGGTGTCAGCTCTCACACAGAGGAGGGGCTGCTGCACTGAGATGGAACCAGGGACAGCAGGGGATGGGTGGAATGCTGGAAAGGAGAAGCCGCACCCTCAAACCCCTGAGCAGTGCAGCTGGAGTGGAGAGGAAGGCACCGTGGCTGCAGGAGGGAGAACAGGCAGGGACCAGGGGGCGGCTGCAAGCAACCAGAGCCCCGGAGGTGGTCTCAGCACTGGGGCTTTGTCCTGAAAGCCAGGAGGGGCGGGGACATACGTTAAGAGAGGGGGTGTACAGAGCGGGGATGGACGTCCACAGTGGTGATGTCACCAGACGCTGAGGGCAGCAGGACAGACTAGAGGGTCCACAGACAGCTGGTGACCTGGAAACTGAGCCCCAGAGGCAGGCTCAGTTCTTCTTTACTCGTAGACTTAGTACCAGCAGATCTGCTTGTCAGGATCACCTGGCAAGCTGTGCCGAATGCTAATGCCCAGGCCCCACCCCCAGAGACTCCAGTTTCTTGGGAATGGGGAGCAGCCTGGGCTTCTACATTTAACCCAGATGATCCCAGTGAGGGCTCTGCCCAGAGTTCTCTGTTTCCTCTCCCCTCCAGTTCAGTTCAGTTCAGTTCAATTCAGTTCAGTCGCTCAGTCGTGTCTGACTCTTCGTGAGCCCATAGACTATAGTACTCCAGGCCTCCCTGTCTATCACCCACTCACGGAGCTTACTCAAACTCATGTCCATAGAGTAGGTGATGCCATTCAACCATCTCATCCTCTGTTGTCCCCTTCTCCTCCCGCCTTCATCCTTTCCCAGCATCAGAGTCTTTTCCAATGACAGTTCTTCATATCAGGTGGTCAAAGTATTGGAGCTTCAATATCAGCCTTTCGAATGAACATG
>SJYV01021316.1:0-14430 GCA_006410875.1 Neotragus pygmaeus
CCTTTTGTTCCTATAATGTTACAGTTATTAGCATGTTTTATTATGACTTTCTGTTCTGTATCTGCCTCCCTTTCTAGATCAGGGCAAATTGGGTCATTCATTTTTATATCCCAGTACCGATCATATGATTGATATTCAGTGTGTAATAAATCTTAAACAGTACACAGTAACATCAAATGTTAGTTATGCAAAATGTACTTAGCCCCATTTCACCTTCTTAATGAATATATCAGATAGTATGGTAGAAGTTGAAAAGTCAGCTATTTTGAAAACATTGTGTGTTTGTAGCCAGTTTTTATATATTGGTACACATTAAATGTTCTTAAAAGTATATATTTTTTTCTTCATATGTCATCTGTTTTCCGAAAAGCTTGAAAAACAATTTGACATGTGTATAAACAGGCATCAGTGATAAGAGAAGTATCTGTAAGTTTTTTGATACTCAAAAAATGAGAGAATTTATCATATTTCCATTTGCTGGTATGTCAAAAATTAGTCATCTTGGCAAAATAGGTTTAACACTAAAGAAGACTACCTCAGGCTGTTATACACACTCACCATATGTTTCTGCCATCCTAATATTTTGCAGATGATCCATCTGGTCAACCCTCATTTTGTACTTCCTATCAAAATGAAGACACATCAAATGTTTTGAAGAATGGCAGCAACCATGATGAGCTTAGACAGGAAGCCCAAGAACATTTTTCCCACATAGACGCTAGCATCCAGAAAAAGGCATTTAAAACAGTTGTATCTACTGAACAGAAGTGTAACCTTGATATTACCTTTGAGTCTGTGCCTAGTTTGAGTGACTTTAACGAAAGAGTAAACTCTGATGCTGAATGTAATCAACATTGTGCTGAATTATACACCAGTCAGATGTCCACTGAGACTGAAATGGCTCTGGAAGTTGAAAAGAATTCTTTGTCTCCAAATGTACAGAATGAGTCTCAGTTACAGCCTAATCAGTCTCCTATACCAATAAGTTCAGTTGTTTCCCTTGGTGGTGAAACTAACAGTGAGAACTTAATTCTTTCTGGAAAAACTTCTCAACTTTTACCCCAAAATATTCCATTAGCTGGAAAGGCATCTAAAAAAGGTCAGTTTTGTGAAAGTTCTGATGATACAAGTAGACTTAAAGCTGATTTCCATGATTCCAAGTCACCAGATTCTAGAGAAATTCATCAGAATAAAATTGAAATTAATAATGTGTTACCAGTTGCATCACAGCACCTTGCAGATTGCCAAGATAATTCTTCACTTCAGATATTACCTGCGTCTATTGAAAATTCGGGTTTAACTGTATCTGAACAAAAAACAGAAATTCACCTTGAAGATTCAGTGTCTTCAATTAAACATCCGTCTAATGATTCATCATCTGTTGAGTTAAATCATACGATACATGAAACTCAGTCTTCCAAATCTGAGAAAGCTTCTTTGGATTCACAAGAGCCTTCATCCCCTGTTAAAGATGGAGAAAGTATTTTTCTCTCTTTAGGTGAAAATAACTGTGAGGAAGTTACAATGATGCCTCCAGAAAGTAATCCTATAGAAGACAGACATTCTCTTCCTTCAGAATCTGTGTGTTCTTCAATGAGGGAGTCTCATCCTGAGTCCCAGAATACTAATAATAAACCGGCTAACAACAAATCTACAGAGATAGATGCATCAAATATAGTCTCTCTGAAAATTATCATCAGTGATGATCCGTTTGTTTCCTCAGATACTGAACTTAACAGTGCGGTTTCTAGTATCAGCGGAGAAAACTTGCCAACTATAATTTTGTCTTCTCCTGCTAAATCACCTGCCAGAAGTGCAGAATTAGTTAAATGCCTGTCTTCAGAAGAAACCACAGGTGCTATCTCATCTGCTGAAGGAACTGGGGATTCAGCCTCAATGGAACAGACCCTTTTAGCACTCAAACCTGAAGACTCTACAGTAAACAACATGCAGAATGAAGACAGCATTGCTCTTTCAACCAATGTTACACCATGTGTTTCCAAGGATGGAGGATACATACAGTTAATGCCAGCTACGAGCACAACTTTTGGCAATTCAAGTAATATTTTGATAGCTACTTGTGTAACTGATCCAACAGCCTTAGGCACAACTGTCAGTCAGTCAAATGTTGTGGTGTTGCCTGGAAATTCTGCACCTATGACTGCTCAACCTCCACTATCTCAATTACAGACACCCCCAAGGTCAAATAGTGTATTTGCTGTCAATCAGGCTGTGTCACCCAACTTTTCACAAGGTAACTAAGAACATCATAGTGAAGTTCATTTCTCTGGAATGGGATCAGCTCATTTGTGTGTATAGTGATTGACTAGAAGGTAATAAATCATGGATGATAGTATAAGATTCAGAAATTTGTGATTATGCCTTCTGTACTTTAGATAATTCAGTCACACTTCTTTTTTAATCTACTGTCAGCTATGGAATTCAGTGGTTTACTTTTTCACTTCTTTCCACACTTCTCAATCCGTGTCTAAGCTACAAGAAAAAGAGAGCAGTGGGGAGACTAATTCATCAAAAAGCTGTGTACCTACTAAAACCCAATGTTGTGGGAGATTTTTCTTAAATAGCTGTTAAGAGTCTTGGTTTGCCAGAAATTTATTACCTATGTGGACAGACTTCCAAGACAAAAACTTGAATTTCTCCCTCTGTAATACCCTGTGTAATTTCTCACTATTTTCCACCTTTGAAAATTGATCCCTGTCTTTTGAATTCTTTGTTTATTAGGAGGACTTGTGGCATTTATTACATGCCATTTTATATGTAGTTCGTGATTGAATGCCTGTCATAGTGGTCATTCTTGATTGTATGTTCCTTGTAGGTGGAGTTTGTGGCTCCTTCATCTACACTTCTTATTTATTGATTCCCACGCTCTTTTCCCTTCTTTTTTTTTTTCTTTTTACATTTAGGCATACAGTTAAAGCAGATTAAATATCAGCAGTTAAGTATCAAGCCTGATGGATATAAAATTAAAGAAAGGGTCAGAATTAGTAGGCCGTGTGGGTCTTTAGCTGAAGTTTAGAGAAATAAGTAGTATTTGGAGTAAAAGGAAGGGAATCTTAAATAGCACAAGGATAGGTAGGTATTTGAGAGACTGAAAAGTGTTCGTGAAGGTGAGGAGATCAAACTTACAGGAGCAGTTAATGAATTTATTAGGAAAAGATTCATTTACAGGACAGGGTTAAGTGAGTTATGATAGCTATAGACTATATGGTTGATGTTTCCATGTGAACATTGTACTTTCCCCCACAGTTTTGACTGGTTGCTCACTTATCTGGACCTTTTTGGACAGATACCACTGACATAATAGTTTGGGTTTGTGAGTAAGTCTTAGGTTTATCAGTCTTCAGTTAGGACCTAATTTTATGGTAAAAGATTTAGACCTGAAACCTGTACTACCAACTTTTCAGTCAATTTCACTGTTTTTTTCTAGAGAGGAATCAAGGTTACAACTGTAATATGATCTCCTGGCTATAGAGTCTTATGTTTACTCATGATGTTTAGCTTGACTAAATGCCGTAGAATACTTTACTTCAGATTGACTTTTTCTCAATTTGTTAGCCTTGCTGTTGTCCCTAAATTAATTATTTTAAAGAGAGTAAATTTATATAAAAAGGAATTTATAATTGTATAGAATTTATTTCAAATTAATCAGTAGTTTGGTGCCTTGTATTTATGAGAGAAAAATTGCATTTTATTGAGAATTGTTGTTTTTGTTGTCATCGTTATTTTTGAAGGTTCTGCCATTATAATTGCTTCTCCAGTCCAACCTGTACTTCAAGGAATGGTGGGAATGATTCCTGTATCTGTGGTTGGACAGAATGGAAATACCTTTTCTGCTCCTCCTCGGCAGGTAAGAATTATGAACTGAAAATGGCTCGGTGCCACTTTTCAAACAAAATCTAATTAATGGCTTCTTCTCTTCTAGGTCCTTCATATGCCTTTGGCAGCACCTGTATGCAATAGAAGTATCTCTCAATTCCCTATCCCTCAAAAATCTTTGAAGAGTCAGGGACTAAAAAACAAACCTTGTACAGGTATGTTTTTTAGTTGATTCATGTCAACTTTATGTAATCTTTCTGTTTTTTGTTTTTTTTAATACCAATAGCTTTCCTAACGGTGATTGTCCAACCTTTGCTTAAAGTTTTTTGCAGTAATTAGAAAAAAAGACAAATGGAACAGAACATAATTTAGAAAGAGATCATGTATTTATAGAAACTTATATGTAGTAGAGATAACATCAGAAGTCAGAAGAAATAGAATGGTTTGTTTAATAAATGAAATCTACCAGCTATTATGTATTACAGGGAAAAAATAATCTCTTCCTCACACTATATATAAAATTAGGAATTCCAAGAAGATTAACATGTAAAAGTGACGAGCAAAACAAATAATAAAAGAAAATATAGGAGAAGAATCCTAATGAGGGCTGAAAGAAAGTATTCCTTTTGAAAAGATAATTTGTAAATGGAAAAAATTTGATAATGCTGACTACTCTAAAGTTAATGATTTTTAGTACAACAAAAGACAGCATATGCAAAGTTAACATGAGATTTTCATTCAAGATCTTTATGAATATTGTACTGAGTTCTTAAACTTCTCTAGCTCAGACTTTTTAATCTTCATGGGTGACAAAATGCCTAACCTTCAGAACTTTTGACTTGTTTCATTTCTAAGTCTTTTTGATATTCTTTTCAGCCAATCCCTCCCGTCCCTTTACCTTTCATTTTTTATTAGACCTATGTAATTTTTAACAGTCAGTAACCTCTCTCAAAATACTCTCATTTTCATGGATATACCATTGAATCTGTCTTCAACCAGTGAGAGCTCTTACTACCTCAATACTCAGCTTTACCTGAATTTTCACTTGGATTCATTTCCTTCCCTATCCAGGCTAAACCCCACAGTCTACCACATCAGATATTCACATTCTTCTAACATGTCTGCTTGATACCCTCTAGTCATGGATCTGTGCAGCCAATGATTTCTCTGCCTTTATACCTGGGCTTCTTAGCATTGCTTTAGAACATCACTTTGCTGACAAAGGTCCGTATAGGCAAAGTTAAGGTTTTTCCAGTAGTCAAGTACAGATGTGAGAGTTGGACCATAAAGAAGGCTGAGTGCCAAAGAATTGATGTTTTGAATTGTGCTGGGGAAGACTCTTAAGAGTCTCTTGGAATACAAGGAGATCAAACCAGTCCATCCTAAAGAAAATCAACCCTTGAATATTCATTGGAAGGACTGATGCTGAAGCTGAAGCTCCAGTACTGTGGCCACCTGATGCGAAGAGCTGACTCATTGGAGAAGCCCTTGATGCTGGGAAAGATTGAAGGCAGGAGGAGAAGGGGACAACAGAGAATGAGATGGTTGGATAGCATTACTGACTCAATGGATATGAATTTTCAAACTCCAGGAGATAGTGAAGGCTAGGGAAGCCTGATGTGCTGCAGTCCCATGGGATCTCAAAAAGTCAGACATGACTTAATGACTGCAGAAGTGATGCCATTCAGTAACACTTAAAATTTTCTCACCCTCACTGCCATTTAGTGATCATTTTAAATGTTTACCTGTCTTCCTTTTCTCCTATTTCTCCTTCATACTATTTCATACTTCCACAGGTTTTCTCACATCTGTTCAGTCACTATTATCCTCACTCTAAGCCAATGATTTTGATTTTTATCAATAGTAAAGTCCATTTTTTCACATCACTCCCACTCAATATGTACCCATTCATCTAAAATCATTCTTTCCTTTCCACTTCTTTCTTAGAGAAATATTTCATTCTTTCTAAGGTTAATGCAGTCTACCTTCTGTCTTCTATGTATCTTCATCTTTTCTTTGGCTCCTTCCCTCTGTGGCTGTTCAACTATGGATACAAAGACCATTCCCACCCTTCCTTTAGGTTTTTCCCACTTACCAGCCCTTTATCCCCAACCCTCTTTATCTCCCAGTCTTTCTTCATCCATATTATGTCCTTTCTCATCTTTCTATTAAAACTGTTTAAAGTCACCAGTGACCTCCTAATACCGCCATGTGCATTGGATGTTTTCCATTCTTACCTTACTTTACTTCCCTCTAACAGTTGATACTGTGGGTAGCTTCTAGAATAAATGCATTCCTCCCTTTCTAATTTTATATAACTTAAGATCTACATACTCTACATATCTAAGTCTCACTTCTTCCTCAAAAACCTCCTCTGCCTACCTTTTTCCTCTTGGTTAGTGTCAACATGTATTCCTCATTTATTTTTCATATCCGTGTGAGTGCCCATCTGTAAGACCTTCATCATCTCCTACCTCTAATATTTTTAGTCATCTAGCTAGAATTCCTATTTCTAATTCATCGTGCTGTCACCAGAGTGACTTCCTAAAACAAATCTTTTCATGCATCATCCCTAGTTAAAACTCTTAAAAGATTCTCTATTAAACCTTTTGAATAATACACAAAGTCCTCCACAATATCATCTTTGCTTTCCTTTCCAGCTTCGTATCTTGCTGCCCTTCGACATAAACTCAGAAGTCCTTGGAAATTAAAATATGGATATTAAAACTCCAGAGCATGTCCTCTGAGTGACTTAGGCTTGCAAACATGACCCTTTAAATAGGCCTTCTGTCTTAATTTTTAAATAAGAACAAAGTATTTTCTTTAAATAACTTTTTGGATCTAAGTACTGCCCTTAACTGCTACATTGATCATTGTAATTTGTAGATGGAAGACTGGATTCACATTTGCCTGAAGTTGAAGCAGGTCATTTGTTACATATTTATACTTCTTCAGTAAAATGATCATCTTGTATATACTACCAAGGTGTTTTTTTAGATCCAGTATGTGAAAGTATTTCATTTTTTACATTAGCTATAGCTTAAATTTTTCTCATGATGTCAGATTCTGTGATCTGTTCTATTTCCTTTCAGAAAAATGTACTTTCAGGAATGTTTTTTTTCTTTTCTAATTAACTTGTTTATAATTCCAGGGAAACAGGCAAATAATTTGGTGGATTCATCAAGTCACTCAGTTGGATGTCATGCACAGCGGTGAGCATAAAAGTAGTTTCTGTCTTAGAGTATTTGAATGCTCAAGTTAAAAACAAAGAATTTCTTTATGTGGCTAAGAAAAAAATTTTTTTTTTCTTGTAGAACTGAAGTTTCTGACAAGATTATGGCCACAGATCTTGGGAAAAAATTGGAAGAAACCACAGTTCCCCTCTCAGTAGAAAGTACAGTTCCAGTTAGCAAGCCATTTGAAAGCCACAGACGTGTGCTCTGTTTTGATAGCACTGCTTCTCCTATGGCAAATACACAGGGAACAAATCAAAAGTTGGTGTCCCAAAGCAAAGAAAGAAATGAGATTTCATTTTCTAACCTTGACTCACCCACTGTGTCCTCCACCTTAAAACCCCCTGCTAATAATTCTGTCAAAAGAGAGCGGGAGAAACCTTCTATGCCTAAAATTTTCTCTAAATCAGAAACTGCCATTGGCCGGCATGCCACCATAAAAGAAACTCAGTCAGAAAAGAAAGTTTCACCAACAGAAACTATACTTGAATCTTTCCATAAAACAACAGCTAATAAGGAGAATGAACTGTGCAGCGATGTGGAAAGGCAGAAAAATCCAGAAACTTCAAAACTGTCTAATGGGCAGCAAAATGGGGGTGTGCGGAATGAGAAAACTGTAACTTCACTTCAAGAGCTAACCAGAAAACAAGGCACATCCTCAAACAGTAAAAATATCTTTTCAGTAGGTGCACCTGTGAAAGATTTGAAACAAGAACAAACCAGGTCTGCCAGTTCTTTGATTAACCCACTCACCAAACATACCACAGAAATGTTACAAGATATTCAATGGCATAGCCCAGTAAATAGACTCACAGATAGCACTGATTTATCTGTACCCCGAACATCTGGCTCAGGAGCAGGGGAAAAACTTAAAGAAGAACCTACAGATGGTATCAAGGTCCCTTCTAGTAGGCGTTTTGGTGAAGACAGCACACCCAAAGTAATGGTCCCTCCTGTCACACCAGACGTGCCTGCTTGCAGCCCTGCCAGTGAGACAGGGAGTGAAAACAGTGTGAACATGGCTGCCCATACATTAATGATTCTCTCCAGAGCAGCCATCTCTAGGACTACTTCATCTACTCCTCTAAAAGACAATACCCAACAATTTAGAGCATCTTCACGGAGCACCACAAAAAAGCGGAAAATTGAGGAATTAGATGAACATGAGCGAAACTCCCGCACTTCTAATAAAAGTCTTGGAAATTCGTCAATGCCAATGAAAAAGAAGAAAATTAAGGCAAGTTTGAAAGTCTTTAATTTCAAAACCACACATTGCCCTTCTTTCAGCGCTCAGGTTAAAGGTCTCATCATTTTTTGCCATAGCTACTTAACATTTAATCAAGATAGCTTTGGGTTTTGATTGACAGAATACATTCTCTAGCAGTATCTCTCAGCCATTGTGGTACTCAGAAGTTAACTAGGTGAAACATTTTCCAAACAATTGCTAAGGCATTTGTTTATAAACATCTTCCTTGGGAAAAGGTGTTTGGCGGAAAGAATGACATAACATGAAAAATTGGGAAGCCACTGTTACTTGTAATTATCAGGTGAAAACTGCTGTGCAGCCCCTTCATCTTAGGTTTCTTTCCCATGTCCAGCCATCTCCCATAGATTCTTACACTTGTTAATATGTTAGAGCAGTGTAAAAGTTAAATTTACCTGTCTTTAACCATGATTACCCTTGGAAAGTAATATAGGGTTATCACTGATAGTCATTTTTCCTCAATCTGTTTAGCCATTTAGTAAGTGGAATATGAATAGAAAGGTTTAAAATGTCATGAAGTACCGTATCAAGGAAAGAATCCTGGTTTCTGAGCCTGGGCTGAATCCTGCATCTCCTGCTTATTGGTTCTATTACCATTATTAAATAGCCTGTAACATCTCTTGAGTCTTAACTGCATCATTGGGCGTGAGGTTACACACATCTTACCCTATGGCTATGAGACTAAATGTAGTGTTTATAAAGTGCCTGGAGTATATTAAATATTTGGAACTTGAAAAGTACTTGTTACTCTTAAAATCTTAGTAAAACTTTCTGAGGTTTATGGTTTAGCAGTAATGAGTACCTTATTATTAGCATGTTCTATCTTATTAGCATGTTCTATCTTGTCTCTTTAAACATTCATATACTTTGAATTTGTATAATGTTTTGTGCTCTAAACTAATATTGAGGTACCATTGAAGTATAGTTTATTAAACTTGGATTTATAAAAAATTGTGTCTACCTTTCTGTATAACTAAAATTCTAATGAACTAAACTGTTTCAGCAAAAATTTTGGTAGTGTATGAAGTTCTACATGACTTAATAAGAAAGCTAGCTTTGGAGCCTTGTTTAAGTTTGATATGTCAACTTTGTTCTTTTTTTCTTTCTTTTTTTTTTTGACAGAAAAAGAAGCTACCCAGTTCATTTCCAGCTGGAATGGATGTGGACAAATTTTTGTTATCATTGCATTATGATGAGTAAATATTCTGAACATATAAGAACAGTGGTTATTTAAAACTACGGTTCCTTAAACTATGAGTGTAGGGAATGAGATACTGACAGAATCTGAGAGCATGACCTGCACTTTCTTTCATTGTACTGAAATTTCACTTTATTTCTAAATCATGCTGTTTTAAAGCAGCTTCCTAATTTGTAAATAGATGTACCTGGTATTGTGGAAAAAATATTTGCAGAAATGTAAGTAAAGCCAATCTGCAAAACTGTATAGCTTTAACAATTGCATCTTGTTAATATTGTGTAAATCTTGTTGAAATAGAGGTTAAATCAGCCTGATGTTCTTTTATTTTTTGATTTCTTATGATCTCTAATTTTGAAACTTATTCATCTGGAACAGTTTCTCACTTTGAGTGAGAAAATTACACTTTTCCTTATAAATTACCTTCAGTACTTGTCCTACATCTATCTGAGGACAGCCAGTAATTAGTGCAGAAGTGATAAGGAATTCAAATGGTAATAAAGTAACCAGAAATTAACAATTTGGGTTTTTTTTTCTAGAGTGAATACTTTGCCACTCCTGACAATTGCAGTAAAGATTGTATTCCTAAAATTTTACACTTTGTCTCTTCTGGTTGTTCCGGTCTCTTTGTTTTAAGGAGAGAATATTAATGCCATTTGAACACCATTCGAGTGTTCTGATCTTTCGTTTATAACTTGTAAGATCTTTTACAGAACGTTAAGCATTTAGACTATTGAGCCATAAAAAGTTTAGTTATGTAGTAGCTGAAATTTCTTGGTATGTATATACTTCTCCCCTAAATACTGGGGATTTAAAGAATTGCACTAATTCATAAACTTTTTACATAGTAGTGACCAATGCACATTTAATTTAAATTTTGTGTTCTATGTTAAAGCTTGTATTATCTTCTGTTGTCCTTTTAGAAAGCCATGTCCATCATAAGATGTAAAAAGAGAAATCATAGTTTTCTATTTTAATTTAGCTTCTCCTAAAATGGGCTGTGTTACACTTGGATAGAGGATGCTGTCTCTGTACCCCTAATTATAGAGTTACTCTCAAAAGGTCCTTAAGGAGAATGAAAGAGGTGCCTTCTCTGTTAGATTCACACACATCAGTCAAGTTGAAGAATTGGTTTAAACATTTAAATGAGTACAGAAATTATAATTCATACTTGACCAATTGTGCCTAGATATTAAAGTATGTTCTCTTAAGTGCTTTCTGTTTTGTTTTATAACAGTATATGCAAGGTTTTTTCTGAAAATCTCTATGAGTTATTTTCCTCAACCTTTTTTTTTTTTTTTTTAAATACTGGGCCTTTAACATCCTACTTTAAAACAACAGTTCTCAATGTGGAAATCACGTCTTACTTGCTGAACCTTACTGCAGAAATTTGTGTTGTAATAAATTTTTATGATGTGAAAGTGGTCTGTTTCTAAAGAACCAGGGATAGTTAATACAGTTAATGTTTATTTAACTCAGCTTGATACTGTACAGTTAGGTTTGAATAAATATTTTCATTAACTTCAAAAGTTTGAATTCTTTCATATTGGCAGTCATTCTAGTTTAGCTACTTTTAATAAATCCCTTTGGAAGTAGGTTCTTGTTTTCAGAAGTTTACATAATGCTGAAGATTATCAATTTTTTTCTCATTCAATTAATTTGTATATGCTAAGTACTAAGAATTCATATACTAGTAAAATAAACTCACTTTCTTTAGGATTTTTTGTTCACTTGGCCAGGATCCACTAGATACATAGTATAAAGATAATCTGTATTCAGAGCTTTCATTTATGTTCAAGAACAAAACCATAATTCCCATTTTACCATAAAAGTCAAAATGTGCTAGACTTAATTGATGTACCTCGTACTCTATTTTTGCAACTACATGTAAGGATCCACTGTTTCTTTGGACATTAGTGTATTTGGTTGTATGCCAAATCTTAGACAGCTTATAATTAAAATATTTGATTGTTTTAGCCCTGTATATTGTTAGAACCATTTAGTAAGTATGTTGAAATTGCACATAAGTTAAAGTCCATCAGCATTCAGCCAAAGGCTAGATGTCATGACTAGTAGGAAGACCAAGGTTAAGCTTTGATAAAAAAAGTCATTTTAAAAGCATGTTGCTATATATTCTACGTTCATCAATTTTCAAGCCACCATCTTACAGTCTCAGACTTAACTTACTGAAATTATGTATCAAATTTTGACTTTAGTATTATGCTTTCTCTTTTAATAGAATTTCCTCTTTTTGTAAATATTGGATAACATTTTTACATACTGCGTGGTCTTTTTGTCCTAAATTATTTTTTCTACATAATTGAACTTAAAACTATAAATACAACTTCCTTGTTTTTTTTTACTTCAAATAATATCAAGCATTATCCAGTTTTTAGCTCTTATTAAAAAATAACTAGCAGTGAACATGTTTGTAAATAAATATTTATGTTTTTGATTATTTCCTTAGAGAATATTTTAGAGAATGGAATTACCAAGTTAAAAAGTTAGTGTACATCTTTTCAAGGATCTCAATACATTTTGCCAAATTCTTTAGAAAACTTATTTCCGTTTATATTCCTGGCAGGAAATTGTCATTTCTTCCATAGCACATGCTTATTCCTTACCACAAATAATATTCAACTGTATCATTATTGGTTTCTATTGACTTCTTACTTCTTGATTTGTTAAAATTAGAATAAGCTCTTCATCTATATATAATTTGTTTTGATACCTGATACGAAGAAAGAATCAGTACATTTTCCCCTAAATATTTAACATTTGACTCACATAACTGCTTAAAATAAGGTTTCTCTCTTCACATACATGTATAATGTCTCTTACTCTACATGGATTCCCAGTCTCTTTTTATTCACAATTCTAAAATCCAAAATGTTCTGACAGCTAATTTTTTCCCTTAAGTTTAGCATCAAAATTCATTTCAAGGCAAAATCTGACCTGGTTTGTTTGACCTGAGGCTACATGAATCTTTATATCTTTTGATATGAATATTCATATTTTTCTGGAAAAATAGTAATGTGCTTAATTAGTACACTGTTTCAGACTCAGCTGGAGGTGTTTGATGCATATGGTACTTCTAAAAAATCCTAAATATTCTGAATACTGACACCCAGTTAACCAGAGAGTTATAAAATTCAAAGGTTTTGTACCTATATTAATAAGTTTGTATACATATAAATACAGTATATAGTATAGTGTATAGATTATTTTGTGCCATTGATGAAAGCATTATAGCTTTGTGTCTATTGTAACTATTCTGATTTTTTTTTAAGAATTCATCTCTTTTATGCTTCCGGACTAACTTTAGAATCACATGTGTTTTTTCCAAGTTAAAACAATACTTGAATATTAATTTGAAATACATTAACCCTATAAGTTAACTGATAATGAAAGAAGCTAACAGTAATATGGTATATATCCATAATTTTGTAGTTATCCCTATTCTTATAAATTTCTTGTTAAACTGGATATTATGGTGTTTTTTGCTATTTTTAGGGAACTACATTCCAGTATTTTAACTAAGTAAAATTTTTATGGAAACCTAAAAGGGAAAAGGTACATAAAATATTGTTATATAGTTCAGTGAATTTTCTAAAAGTACACAAATCCACACAAATCACCAAGATCAAGACTAGAATATTATCAGTACCCTCGACTCACCCCATATTCCTTCTACTAACTAACTGCTAACACCACAGGTAAATATTCTGACTTGTTAAAACTATAGTTTTAGCTCTTCTTACCTTTGCATAGATAGATTTATCAGGATATAGTGAGTTTTACTTCTCTTGCACAAAGTCAAGATCCATTCACGTTGTATCTAATTCAGTTGTCATCATTGTAGTGATTTTTCATTGTTTTTATCCACATTGTATTGTACCACTGTTAATCTCTTGTGTATTTGAACATTCAGATTATTTCCAGTTTGGAGCTATTATGAACAGAACTGTGAATATCCTTGTGCATGTTTTTTGATGAATGTATTACACTTCACTTGTGTGTGTGTATATATATATATATATATATTTAGGAGGAGAGTATTGCATTATATGGTTGCATATATCTAACCTTACTCAGATTTTTCAGTTTGCAGAGTGACTGTACTAAATTATATGACTGTCAACAGTGTAAGGAGAGTTCCAGTTGTCAATCGCTGTTGATATAAGTTCTTTTTCAGATGGACATCTAAAGTCTGAATATTTTGCCATTTTTTTCTTCTAAGTTTTATTCAACCTTTTATTANGATTTTTCAGTTTGCAGAGTGACTGTACTAAATTATATGACTGTCAACAGTGTAAGGAGAGTTCCAGTTGTCAATCGCTGTTGATATAAGTTCTTTTTCAGATGGACATCTAAAGTCTGAATATTTTGCCATTTTTTTCTTCTAAGTTTTATTCAACCTTTTATTATTTTGATAAATTGTCCATCTATATTGGATTTCCCATTTGTATATCCAGTTAACACACTACAGTTTGTTGAGAGGGATTCCCAGGAGAAGCAGTGGTAAAGAATCCACCTACTTATGCAGGAGATGTGGGTTAGATCCCTGGATCAGGAAGATTCCCTGGAGGAGGAAACAGCAACCCGTACCAGTATTCTTGCCTGGGAAATCCCAAGACAGAGAAACCTGGTGGGATAAAGTTCATGGGGTGGCAAAGAGACAAGACTTAGAACGGCATGGCATATACAGCACATTTATTATGAAAGATTATCCTTTCCCAAATATGTTGTACTGTTACGCTGTCATAAGCTGGTAAACTGAGTACCTGTGGATTTGCTTCTGGACTCCCAATCTGTTTCATTGGTCTGTTTTTGTAAAGATATACCAGTAGTGCAACACCTTAAGTACTATAGGGGATCTATTTTGTGTCTTTTTTTTTTTT
>SJYV01021317.1:0-14806 GCA_006410875.1 Neotragus pygmaeus
CTGTTTAATTTTCTTCAGATGGTGTTTGCAGAGTGAGGGAAACAGAGAGGCTGTGGTGACTACTGCAGGTGAAGAGCTGTGGGGAGCCCTCCCCAATGTGAGGCTACAAGAAGTGTGTGGCCAGAATGGACCCTGCGTGGCCACACTGTGGAAATCCATTTCCAATGTTTTTAGGCATGTGATATTTTGTTATAGCAACCCAGAAGGACTAATACAGCATCCTAACAATCTTTAGACAGTTCGGTAAACCTCATGCTATTTATACAAAAGTTCACATCATTTATATTGTCTGGTATAACATGTGATAGCTGGCTGACAGTTCATGGCTGGCTTTCATAAAGAATCCTGAGAATTCAGTCTTCTTGGTAGCATGACCAGAACCATGAACAATTGTCTAATTCTTTGATTCTAATAATGTGACCTAGAATAACTGGCTGTGATTCTTAAGTAATCTCTTAATGATCTTCTTTGTAATACCAGCTTCTGTTATTTGTGACTGATTTTTTGTGTGTATGTGGTTTACTTATTTATTTATTTATTTTTACTTTACAATATTGTATTGGTTTTGCCATACATCAACATGAATCTGACACAGGTATACACATGTTCCCCATCCTGAACCCCTCTCCCTCCTCCCTCCCTGTACCATCCCTCTGGGTTGTCTCAGTGCACCAGCCCCAAACATCCAGTATCATGCATCGAACCTAAACTGGCGATTCATTTCTAATTTTAATAGGAGGTTCATTTTCTCAATTGTAGGGGTAGATTTTCTTTTGATTTTCTATTAAATGAAAATAAGATATGTTGACAAATTGCCCTCTTAGAGTTTGACATCTCTACAGAGTCTTTGCTTATTTTTTTTAAGAGGAGACCCATTTCACAGAACATGCATTAAAAAGCTGTAAATTTCAAATAAGCTTGCTATGGGATAGATCATTATGACCATCTCAGACCTGGATGGCATGCATGTGGATTTAGCACTCAATATGTAGGCATGCCAGGAACACGATGTAAAGGTCCAATACAAGAAAATCCCTGTGCAGGCAGTCGAACAGGTTATAAAATGCAGAATGACGCACATCTTCATCACTGGACATCAGGGATGGGAGTCCTGACCAGTAAACATGAGCCTCCAACATCTTCCGCATTGCTGGAATAATCATCTGAATACCCAAAATATAATGATTTTCTATGTGTTTTATTAGGATTTGCTTATCTTTGTTCCTTCTAAATATCAAATTAAGATTTGGGGACAACATATGAATATAAAACTATCTAGATATGGAATTTGGACCAGCCTATGAGAAAACTATTAGTAATCTAAAAAGTAGAAATGTAACTCAGGTTTAGTTTTAACTTTCTCTTTTCTTCCTACTCTCATCGTTTGATTTGATGAGAACAGAGAAAGGAGACAAGTGGAATTTCAATAGCAGATGCCCCGGGTTACCTTGAAGAAAATGCTGATCTTGGAAATTCTGTTGTCTAGTTCTCTTACTCTTGAAAATATTTCAACCACCAGTGACCAAGAAGAGGCAAGCTTTTGGGGGAATTATGTGCAATGCAGGGAAGGCTGCACATGTCAAAAATTGCAGTGAAATTCTGATTCGTTTACAGTAGAGTCTGTCACTATGACTGACTAGACTCCTTTATGTAGTAGCAGTCTAGAATACGGAAGTCATGAATCTTTTTCTTAAAAAATGAGATATTTCCAAACTCCTTACACCTTACAGAGGTCACCTCTTTCATTCATGAACAAAGCAAGAAAGCTCTGCAGGATGCTCACCTGGCAGAAATGCCTCTCTATGAATGCTTGAAGTTCTTCTACCTTTTTCACGTTCTCTTTGGCATTTGATAGGATAGTTTCTGAGACTTCTTTCATACTCTGCAGGTCCGTGACTAGAAGATTCAGAGGTCTATTCCAGGAGTACAGTAAAATGAGTATCCACTTGCTAAGTTTTTCAATCTAAGTAACCAGAAGAAACAGTCTCATTAAAATAATCATAATTCAGTGGTTTTGGTAACATGTGATCTTTGCTCAGAGCAGCTGATCTAAAAAACTCTTGGTTATTCCTATGTGTATGCAGAGATTTTAGAGGGTAGTGAAGTTGGAAAAGTATAAAATGGAAGCTATTAGTTCACACTTTGCTGAATTATTAAAAAAATCTAGTTTATTTTAGGAAGTAATTCTTCTGATGCATTCGAATTTATAACATGAAGAATTTTTTTTCCCCTGAAATTCTACCACCACTCAGTGAGTTCTTTTATGTTGTGTATTTTCGTGAGAGAAATCTAAGTATTTACGGCAAGTCAGTATGTGCCTGCAGTACCTTACCTGGGAAAGAGGGATTCCACATGTGCCCGTATCATTGTCACCCAGTGATTCATTCGTATTAATGAATCAGATGAGTCCTCTGTATTGATTTTTGATCGGTAATTGTTTTATGATATTATAACAAAGAGACAAGGAAGAAGACATGACATTCCTAAACAGGCTTCTCTCCCCAGCTGATCCCGAAACCAGCCTCCTGCTGATATCAGAACAGTCTGTTTTGTTGACATTTCTCCAGGCAGAAAATGGCACAGCGTTGTCTTTAGTAACAGCATCAGTGGGATTCACAATGGAGGGTTTTCCCGTCTAGTTCACTACTACTAGCAGAATTGAGCCTGAAAATCCCGGGGGGTTGAAGATCTCTAGTTAATATGCTTGATTTCTTTACAGTCATGAACTGTTTTACTGATAAAAACAGAGAACTGAATCGATTAAATATAGTAATGCACATAAAGTGCTCAGTAAAATGTATGGTCATGTATTAACTCTCAGTAAACTTTACATTTAAGCTTATTGAAAAGTCCCTCCTCTTTTTTCTCTTTGACTTTTTCCTTTACTTTATCATCCTCTTTATTAATGAGCTTGACAGAGGAAAAGAATGCTGGTATCATTAAGAAAGTTGTAGAGAGAGAAGATAGTATTTTAAGGGGGGATGCATTATTTTAAATAATGTTAGGATGAAGGATAATACAGGAAATCAGAAAAAAAGATATTATAACGGTGAAAATTTGGAGCTGCCATAAATGATTGAGGCTTGATAAATAAACTTTGTTGTCCACAGAACAGAGGCAATTGTTGAGGCCATGTGAAACAAGGCAATGTTTTATAGGCCATTATGGGGGAGACTTACAAATTAAGAATAAAAGGTGACAGAGGAGTCATTGAGAATGACCAATGAAGGAGGTGTCAGAGAAGTAGAAGCAGAATCAGGAGAGCCTTGAAAGGCAGATGTAGGGGCTCTGGTGGTGCAGTATAGGACTCCCACGTAGAGCTCACTAGTAACAGGGAGTATGCAAAACTGGAGTTTGTTTCTTACATATTCATGAATTTTGCAATCTTATATTTTACACATGGAAGTTCCCATTCATTTCCCATTTTCATACAGAATAATAGCTGCAGTCCTCTGTCTAATGCATTGGTTGAATTAAAGTTGTCTGCATGGACAATTTATAGATCTGTTATTTATGTTGCTACTACAGATCTTTAATCATCCCTTGATTTCACTCATGCTTCATCAACTGCATAATATATTTTCTCTTCAATTGCTTACAGGCCTCAACCTTTTTCTGCATGTACATTTACCATTACCTCTAATAATCTGAAGCTTGGTAACCTACATACTGTCTCATATTATATGGTGAAAAACCCAGGTGAAAGACTCACGTCCGTCTCTTCTGCTTCTTCTCTTTTTTCGGAAGTATGGAGGGAATCGGTATGGCAACTATTGGTGGTATTGATATAGTACAGTTTGCCCTTGGCATATTTTTCATCCTGAAAGTGATCAGGTAATTAATTAAGGTTTTGGGGTATTAAATAGATGAACCCATTACCAGAACATTAACATGTTTGACAGTCGTGTACTTTTTTTAACGGGAGGCATCACAAAATTTGAAAGTTATTCTTTTCCTACATTTTCTATACATTGTCCCTATAAAAATGATTTTACATCTAACTTTTCTAAGTTCAACCTTTTCCCTTCTCTATTTTATTACTATTATTATTTTATTTTTTAGCATTTGACTCAAATATAGTACTTTTGTACCAATACTTGGTGCTTCCCAGGTGATGGTAGTGGTAAAGAACATTCCTGCAAATGCAGGAGATATAAGAAGACTCAGGTTTGACCCTAGGTGAGGAGCATCCCTTGCAAGAGGGTATAGCAACATACTCCAGTATTCTTGCCTGGCCAGTCCTATGGACAGAGGAGCCTCTTGGGCTACAGTCAGTAGGATTGCAAAGAGTTGGACACAACTGAAGTGACTTAGAATTCATGCATGCACCTCTATTTAACCATTTAGTCTCTTATTTATTGTGGATTAGAGCCAATATATTCCCTTATAAGGCATTATACAGCTATGACTTTGACTTATCTCTGAATCCACACACCAAAAAGCTTAGTATTCATCTCAGGTGCAGAATACATTGTTGTTTATGGTGACAAAATGGTACGGCAGAAAAACATGATATAAAGTTATAGGAAACGCTAAGCAATGGACTGAGAATAATAAGAGTAGAAAAATCTAGCTAACACATTGATAGAGAAAAACTAACCTTTAGCGAAGATTATGAACATTTCAAGAGATTACTTGGAAAAGTTGGAAAAAATATGGACAGTCAAAAATGGAGGATGAAACAAAAACTATTGAGTAAAAAAAACTACATGAATCTAATAGAAACCTTTAGCACCACTTTTTACTAGCTGTCTGCTCTACTGTGTGCTCCTTGATTGACCTAAAAGAATGAACATACAACTTTCAAATACCTTCCTCAAAGCGACTGTTTCAAATTGTAAACTCCCCTTCTACTGTAGCTCTAAAGCTATTCACTGCAAATCTTAAAAGAATAAATTGTAGCATTAAAAAAACTACCAGTATTCGTTTTTGTGACCGTCATTCAGCTTAGTTTAACATGTTCCATCCACCAAGTTCACTGCAGAGCCGTTCTCATTTATTAGCTATTTACTCTGAGCCTGGAGAAGAAAGCCCAGAGAGACACTGAAGGACCAGAAAATCAACACGCTTCCTTTTCCTCAGTCCCACCTAAAAGTGCTTTATGTCAGATAGTATTGTGGACTGAATATGTGTTCTTCAAATTCATGTATTTGAGCCCTAACTGCCAAAGTTCTGTGTTTTGAAAAGGGTTCTGAATTTTGGGACCCTACAGACTATAGCCCACCAGACTAATCTGTCAATGGGATTTCTCAGCCAAGAATACTGGAGTGGCTTGCCATTCCCTTCTCCAGGGAATCTTCCAGACTCAGGGATAGAACCCAAGTCTCTCTCTCACATTGAGGGCAGATTCTTTACCATCTGAGCCACCAGTGAAGCCCATTAAGGTTAAATGAGCTCTTAGGATGGAACACTGATCCAATAGGTTTATTGTCTTCATGAAGCGAAAAAGCAGAGAATTCTCTCCATGTCTTTTCTCTCTCTCTTCCCCACTCCCCCTCCCTGTGTGAGGACACACAGAGAAGCCAGCCTGGGAAGAAAGAACTCTTACCAGAACCTTACCTTGCTGGCACCCTGATCTGAGACTTCTAGTCCCCAGAACTGTGAGGAAATAAATTTCTGTTGTTTATTCTACTGAGTCTATTGTATTCTTTTATGACATTCTTGGCTGACAAATACAAATTCATTTATTTTGGAAATTTACAAAAGAAAATGAATGAAAGGAAATTGAAAAAGTTATTGCACTTCTTAGGAATCTTTGAGATTTCACAAAATGGATCCTTTTTTTTTCATATTCCACATTTTATGAGCTGATGGCTTCTTTGACCTAGAGACTGTGTTATTTGAAGTTTGGCTGATGCAGCCTTCTTGTTGAAAGGACAGTATAGCCCAGTCACTTACGTGAGGGTTTTATCTGGAAGCCTGGCAGGCTACAGTCCATGGGGTCGCAAGAGCTGGAAACGACTTAGCAACTAAACCACCACCACCACAGTACTTACAAACTCAGTGAACATTATTTTGGAATGGTTATAGATGCTGTAGGACAGATTGGTGGCATTGAGAAACAGGTCTGTAAGGGATTCCCGGGGGATGTCAAACACATCAGGACAGCAGCACGGAAAGGGTTTGCCTTGGCACAGGAGCAGATTTGACATGACCAGCAGCAGGAGCAGGCGGGAACCTGTTTAAATAAAAACATGAGCCCTTCTGAGATGATCTAGTCACCTGAGGTTATCAAATCCATCCTGCGGAGGGAAGCTTTCTCTTTCCCTGTTGCTCTGAGCAGGAGTTGGTGCTGTAGTACCTGGGGTGGGGAAGAAGGAGTGCTTTCTGCGTAAATTTAGATGGATGATGATATTTGCGCAGATAGATGGAGAAGTAGGTTACTCTCTGTATTTTTGTACTGTTCTCAGAAGGACTTCTGTGTTCTGCAAACATCTGGAACTTAATTCTGAGCCAGACTGTTTAGGCCATTCTTTTAAGACAGTTTAATGTTGGGATTCTGCAGACTCTGGCCCTCTAGGAGTTTGTAATTATTTCTCTCTACATTGACCAATGCTTGAATTTTAGACACTGAAATGACAAGAAAAGTCCAGTTGATCTGTGTGGTTTACCATCATGCTGGGGTAAGAGTAAACACATGACTGACTGATCGCTACTACTGAGTACAAAGAGAATACTAAGAGAAAAAGGATACCGTACCTTGGATCTGCTCACTCACCTTAGTAACCCCATGCATGTCTTTGTTCAAAAGCTTTAGAACATCTTAAAATTTGTGTTTCACAGTAATCCTGTGAGATAGCCTTAATCTCACTATGATCATCAAGTTATGCTAATGAAGATGTGATGACTTGGAGAGGGCAAGTAATTTTCCCCAGGTCCCTTTATTAGCAGATGCAGGTGACTGGGCACTAATACACTCATCTGTCTACTTCCTGATGTCACATCACACATGCCTGTGGGCTCTCTGTTTGCATTTATGTAACCGGGACCACATCTGCAGCTGTGATGACTCTGCTTAAAGAGAAAACTATTTTGTCTTTGACTGCAAAACAGCAGCGACCCCAGAACATTGGTTTTATCCACCTGTTCTGCTCTGTCTATAAGACCCTCACTGTCACAGTCTCTGACAATTATCAGTGTGGGGGCCTGGTTCTCCTGGCTAGCCTTTCTTCTAGGCATTCTAGGCACTTTAACAGCTCTTCTGCTTTTATGCATCTTTATTCTTCTCGTTACATTTGCTTCTTCATGAAAATAGCAAATAAATCTCCATACAGTAATACAAGACTATTACCTGGGTAGCACCCCAGACATCATTGGCTCTGTTAACAAGGCCTGTCCTTTCCTGACTTTGACTTTTTAGAAACAAAATTTATCTGTCTGGTCGGGAGTACATCCTGAAAACCCATGGGGCTTAGGTTTTGAACCATCTCCAAGCATCTCCTCTTTGATAGTAGAACTAGACCTTCATGCTTCCATGACATATTGTAATATTTCAGAAATTGTTCCTGGCCCTACCTTTGGCCAACAGAAGCATAAAATCATAGTCCCTTGCAAGCGTGATTTTAATATTCCTTTTCCTGTTCATCCATCAAACTAAACCAAATTAAAGACCGAAGTGAGCAAGAACTGAGTTTGGACATGAGAACTGATAAAATAGAAATTTTTTCCTCCTGAATGAGATCTGAACATGATTCTTTTTCCAATTTACCAGAAAAATGGTGATATAATTAATGATAAGATATCAACATTTACTAGGTTTTCTCTGCTCTTAGTTTAAAGGGGCATGGTATCTAAGAATAAAATGGTTATTTAAAATTAGGTGATAAAAATAAAAGAAATGGTTCTCCAATGGAAGACATACAAGTTGGAGAAATTTGAAACTATGTCTTTCATCAACTAGAGAGCTTATTGTGACAGGCAAGGAGAATAATAGCTTGTATAACATAGACGTATTTGTGTGCATGTATTTCTGTGCCTTTATACATGTCTTATACCTAAGTATATGCTTAATTCCTTCATGGAACTTTGGACCTTATAAAATTCGATTTTATAAGAGACAGTAAATATAGCAGAATACCCTAATTCTTAACATAATTGATCATTTATTTGTAGGTGACTACAGGATTTTTTTTCTGTTAAATTGTTATTCGTGTGTTTGCTTTGGTAGTACATATATTAATAAATTGGTGATTCGCATAACCTCTGCCCAAGGATAACACACAAATTTGTGAAGCCTTCCATATTTTTCTGTAACAGCTTCGAGGAGAAGGACGGGAAGGAATGTGGGAAGGAGGTTCAAGAGCAGGGGGACATAGGTATACCTAAGGCTGATTCACGTTGATGTTTCGCAGAAAGCAGTACAATATTGTAAAGCAATTTCCCTTCAATTAAACATCAATAAATTCAATAATTAAAACTGTTATTGGGGATCATGTAACAGATTCAGATATCCATTGTATGACTAAAGAGGGTTTGACTAGAAACTGATGGTGTCAATTATCATTGGAAAGTGATTCATTAACTTTATAGTTGAATGAGAAAAGTAAAGTAACAAACACCACTGTCTTGAATCAGTGTCATAACAAGCTACAATCCTTGTCTGCGTTCGCTTTTAGGCTGTATAGTGCCCAAACTTTGAAACTGAGGCTGTTCCCAGAAGCACACAGTCTTGAGTCCTGCCCAGGGGTGTTTGTTCCTGATGCTGGAGGCTTCTGTTTGCTGGTCAATAAGGCCTAAATTTTCCCTGCTGAGCATTCTCTGGGTCTATCAGATGCACAAGTTTTTATATTTCAGTTTTCTAATTTGATCCTTTTATTCTTTTGATCAGACTGACAAGTCCCTTTACGATTTATTTTTCAGACCCTTTTGGCTTTGATCTTTCTGATGCTCATTAGGGTATTTGCTTCCATGTCTACCTCTCTGAGTAGTTTTCAGTATCTACATAAATCCTACCCTATTCTCTTACTGTCTGGATTTTGGCGTTTAGCATCAGCATATTTTTATGAACTTCAATTTCCTTCTGGTGAGGTTTCTGATACACAGTTTAAGCTGGTTGGCTCATATCTGGCTTGTTTGTGTTGTCTCCAAATAATTAGAGAACTCTGCTTTCTTTCTAGGCAGTACTTCCCCTTGTTTTGATACAATTGTTAATTTTCTGAGATTTCGCTTCCTACCTCATAAGCTTTGTTTTTCTCAATCTACTGTAACGTGAGTACTATGTGCCTCTATTTTGGTATTACTATTTTAAATAAATATCCACTAGTATAAGAGAGAATTAAAGGAGGTAAAATTGCAATAGTATTAGTAATAATGCATTCCCCCCAAATATAATCCAGTAATGCTCCCAGTTTTAACTGACTTTCGATCCAGGTATTATTGAAGACCCCTACTCATTTTTCCTTACTAGATGTTTCAATTTTGAAATAAAATGTAGAAAACAATGGAGTGGAAAATTCTGAAAATCACCTTGGATTTTAGATGCCTCAAGATTAAGTATGTAATTATTAGTTTGTTATAGTTAATAATGCTATTCTTAGCATGTATAGCTCAGTGTAGGGTGATAGCTACTGAATGAAGGATGTATATTGTGAACTGTAATCACCAAACAGGTGATTGCAGGTAAAGAATGCAATGCCAGGAAGACACAAGTTTTTATTCTGGAAGGAAATTACAGTGTCTCTCATCTACAGTCTACTCTTCCTGTCTCTTATACACATCTCATTAACTTTATAGTTGAATGAGAAAAGTAAAGTAACAAACACCACTGTCTTGAATCAGTGTCATAACAAGCTACAATCCTTGTCTGCGTTCGCTTTTAGGTGGTATAGTGCCCAAACTTTGAAACTGAGGCTGTTCCCAGAAGCACACAGTCTTGAGTCCTGCCCAGGGGTGTTTGTTCCTGATGCTGGAGGCTTCTGTTCGCTGGTCAATAAGGCCTAAATTTTCCCTGCTGAGCATTCTCTGGGTCTATCAGATGCACAAGTTTTTATATTTCAGTTTTCTAATTTGATCCTTTTATTCTTTTGATCAGACTGACAAGTCCCTTTACGATTTATTTTTCAGACCCTTTTGGCTTTGATCTTTCTGATGCTCATTAGGGTATTTGCTTCCATGTCTACCTCTCTGAGTAGTTTTCAGTATCTACATAAATCCTACCCTATTCTCTTACTGTCTGGATTTTGGCGTTTAGCATCAGCATATTTTTATGAACTTCAATTTCCTTCTGGTGAGGTTTCTGATACACAGTTTAAGCTGGTTGGCTCATATCTGGCTTGTTTGTGTTGTCTCCAAATAATTAGAGAACTCTGCTTTCTTTCTAGGCAGTACTTCCCCTTGTTTTGATACAATTGTTAATTTTCTGAGATTTCGCTTCCTACCTCATAAGCTTTGTTTTTCTCAATCTACTGTAACGTGAGTACTATGTGCCTCTATTTTGGTATTACTATTTTAAATAAATATCCACTAGTATAAGAGAGAATTAAAGGAGGTAAAATTGCAATAGTATTAGTAATAATGCATTCCCCCCAAATATAATCCAGTAATGCTCCCAGTTTTAACTGACTTTCAATCCATGTATTATTGAAGACCCCTACTCATTTTTCCTTACTAGATGTTTCAATTTTGAAATAAAATGTAGAAAACAATGGAGTGGAAAATTCTGAAAATCACCTTGGATTTTAGATGCCTCAAGATTAAGTATGTAATTATTAGTTTGTTATAGTTAATAATGCTATTCTTAGCATGTATAGCTCAGTGTAGGGTGATAGCTACTGAATGAAGGATGTATATTGTGAACTGTAATCACCAAACAGGTGATTGCAGGTAAAGAATGCAATGCCAGGAAGACACAAGTTTTTATTCTGGAAGGAAATTACAGTGTCTCTCATCTACAGTCTACTCTTCAGATTTTTCAAAACTCTTACTCTTCCTTTGCTCATTTAATAATTTGGGTTGTTTGATTTCTTTCAATACTGAGTTACATGAATCACTTATATATACTTGGATACAAAGCCCTTACCAAATATGTGATTTGCAAATATACTTTTTTTCATTCCATAGGTTGGGATTTCATTTTATTGATGGCTTCTTTTATATGCAGGTTTTGAGTTTGATGTGGTCTCACTAGTTTATTTTTGCAGTTCTTGCCTTTGCTTTTGATAACTGAGTTGTCTGAGCTGCTTGTATTTTGGAAAGCAATCCTTTATCAGTTGTTTTATTTGCTATTATCTTCTTCAATTCTTACCAAAAGACACAGACTGGCTGAATGGATACAAAAACAAGACCCATATATATGCTGTCTACAAGAGACTCACTAATTCTAGAGACACATACAGACTGAAAGTGAGAGGATGGGAAAAGATATTCCATGCAAATGGAAATCAAAAGATTGTTGGATTGGCAATTNTAATGTTTTTATGAACTTAAATTTCTTCTGGTAGAGGTTCTGGTTTACAAATTAAGTTAATTCCTCACATCTGGCTCAATCTTGGTGTTTCAAGAAACTTTGAGAAACTTCCTTCCTCTCAAGGCAATACTGCCCTTTATTTTACTATCCTTGCTGACTTCCCATTCTTTCACATCTTGTGTAATATATTCTATCTTTCTCTATTGACTATAATTTTAGTAGTATGTGTCCCTGTGTTGGTATTAATATTTATAAGAAATTATTAATGGATGCATTAGAGATCCAAAAGGACTACAGTTACAACAGTAGTAATAAATTACCTCCAAATTATAATCCATTAATTCTCCCACTTAAAACTGATTTTCTATCTATACATTATTGAGGTCTCTTAACTCATTTTCCTTATAGGTAGCTCTATTTTGAAATGTAACATAGAAAACAATGCAGTGGTAAATTCTGGAAATTACTTTCCTTTTGATATGCCTCATTAGTAAGGATGCAAATATTAGGATATTTTTCCCCCGGTGGGGCTGTTCTTAGTACATATTATAGCTCACTGCAGGGTGATTGCTTTTGACTGAAGAATGTACACATTGAACTGTAATTGTCNTCTGGAAATTACTTTCCTTTTGATATGCCTCATTAGTAAGGATGCAAATATTAGGATATTTTTCCCCCGGTGGGGCTGTTCTTAGTACATATTATAGCTCACTGCAGGGTGATTGCTTTTGACTGAAGAATGTACACATTGAACTGTAATTGTCAAATAAGTGAGTGGAGATGAAGAAAGTAATGCCATGAAGTCACAGACTTTTATTGTTCTAGAAGGAAAATCTTGCTGTGTCTCTCATCTACAGTTTAATCTTCAGATTTATTGCAACTCTTATTTTTCTTACACTCCATTAAAATTTGGATTATTTGGGGGTTTTTGATCTNGAGATGAAGAAAGTAATGCCATGAAGTCACAGACTTTTATTGTTCTAGAAGGAAAATCTTGCTGTGTCTCTCATCTACAGTTTAATCTTCAGATTTATTGCAACTCTTATTTTTCTTACACTCCATTAAAATTTGGATTATTTGGGGGTTTTTGATCTTGAGTTGTATGTCTCATGTATTTTTGGATATTAAGCCCTTATCAAATATATGATTTGGAAATATCTTCTGTCAATCTGTAAATTGCCATTTGATTTTCTTTTCTTTGGAGTTTGATGTGGTTCCACTTGTCTGTTTTGGCAGTTGTTGCCTTTGCTTTTGGTGTGGAATGCAAAACCTCGTTGCAAAGACCAATGGCAAGAAGATTACCTGAATGTCTTCTTCTAGGGGTTTAATTGCTCTAGTCTTATGTCAACTTTTTAATCCCTTTATAATTGATATAATTGTATGGTAAAATACAGGGGTACAGTTCCATTTTTTAATAGGACAGCCAAGTTTTCCCAGTGCCAGTTTTAAAAGTTTGTCCTTTCCCCACTGGATATTCTTGGCTCCTTTTTCATAAGCTAACCGACAATATATGGATGTGTCTTTCTTTCTGGCTTCGTTGTTCTGCTCTGTTGATCTATATGTCTATTTTCATGCTAGAAGCAAATCATTCTGTTTGATTACCATAGCTTTCTAATATATTTGAAATCATCAACCATGGNGACAGTTCATAAGCTAACCGACAATATATGGATGTGTTTTTCTTTCTGGCTTCATTGTTATGCTTTGTTGATCTATATGTCTATTTTCATGCTAGAAGCAAATCATTCTGTTTGATTACCATAGCTTTCTAATATATTTGAAATCAGCAACCATGGTCTCAAAATTCGTTCTTTTTTCTCAAGATCACTTTGACTCTTTGGTATTTTGTGATTTAATAAAGCAGAATAGACCAAAAAGAGACAGGAAAAGTACACAGAAGAACTATACAAAAAAATATCTTAGTGACCCAGATAATCACAATGATGTAATTTCTCACTCTGAGCCAGACATTGTAGAATGTCAAGTCAAGTGGGTCTTAAAAGCACTGCTGCCATAAAGCTTTTGGAGGTGATGGAATTCCAGCAAAGCTATTTAAAATCCTAAAAGATGATGCTAATAAGTGCTCCACTCAATATGTCAGAAAATTTGAAAAAGCCAGCAGTGGCCAAATGACAGGAAGAGGTCAACCTTCTCCCAATTCCCAAGAAGGGCAGTGCTAAAGAATGTTCAAATCACTGAACAGTTGCTGGAAATTCCAGCTTGTGCTTCATCCAGTCCAGTGTTTCTCCTGATGTACTCTGCATATAAGTTAAATAAGCAGGGTGACAATACTTCAGGAAGGGCTTCAGCACTATGTGAACCTAGAACTTCCAGATGTTCAACCTGGGTTTAAAAAAAAAAAAGAAAAAGCAGACGAACCAGAGATCAAATTGGCGACATTTGCTGGAACACAGAGAAAGCAAGGCAACTCCAGAAAAACACCTGCTTCATTGACCTCAGCAAACTGTGTGAATCATAGCAAAGTAGAAAATTCTTAAGAAGATGGGCATACCAGACGAACCTTACCTGTCTTATGAGAAACCTGTATGCAGTTCAAAATGCAGAGAAGGAACAATAAACTGATTCAAAATTAATGAAGGAGTCCTTCAAGGCTAAATATGGTCACCCTGCTGATTTAATATATTTGCAGAGCATGTCATGTGAATTGCAGAACCAGATGAGTCCTAAAAGCTGCAATCCAAGATTGCTGGGAGAAATATGAAAAACCTCAGATATGTGAGTGATACAACAGTAATGTCAGAAAGCGAAGAGGAACTAAAGAGCCTCTGATGAGGATGACAGAGGAGAATGAAAAAGTCAGCTTAAAACTCAATATCAAAAAAGCTAAGATCACGTCAATTGGTCCCATCAGTTCAGTTCCGTTCAGTCGCTCAGTTCTGTCTGACTTTTTGTTACCCCATGAATTGCCACACGCCAGGCCTCCCTGTCCATCACCAACTCACGGAGTTCACTCAAACTAACGTCCATCTAGTTGGTGATGCCATCCAGCCATCTCATCCTCTGTCGTACACTTCTCCTCCTGACCCCAATCGCTCCCAGCATCAGGGTCAACTCTTCTCATGAGGTGGCCAAAGTATTGGAATTTCAGCTTAGGATTCAGATCTTCTAAAGAACACCCAGGAATGATCTCCTTTAGAATGGACTGGTTGGATACTCTAGTAGTCCAAGGGACTCTAAAGAGTCTTCTCCACCACCACAGTTCAAAAGCTTCAATTCTTCAACGCTCAGCTTTCCTTATAGTCCAACTCTCAGATCCACACCTGACTACTGAAAAAACCTTAGCCTTGACTAGTCGCACCTTTGTTGACAAAGTAATATCTCTGCTTTTTAATATGCTGTCTACGTTGGTCATAACTTTCCTTCCAAAGAGTAAGCATCTTT